>LR812541.1:26398324-26610824 GCA_903798195.1 Danio kyathit | reverse complement strand
TAATTTAAATATACGTATATTTTGAAATCTAATTTATTGCTTTGTTAAAACTGAATATCCAGAGTAATTACTCGTGTCACAAAATTAGCAAAAAAAAATTGTTAAATCATTCTGAAATGCAAGTTTATTCTCACAATATATTTTCTTATTATTATCAGTGTTGATAACAGTTGTGCCGATTAAAATGAGTTTGTTTTTACCTTGCAGGAATGCAAAACATTTGAATATTGCTAATAAATGCTGCTTTTATCACTGTTTTTGATTTTGATATAAATTAGAGTGCACCTGGTTTTATTTAGTACACCTTAATTTTTAATTATGCAAAAATCACTTTTATAAGAGGTTTAAACACAGTTGTGATGCCACATTTTGTGAATATATCCACTCTCTAATGATAAAAAAAAAAAAACTTTTATGATCACAGTTTTAAAAAACTGAAAAATTCTGCAGAAACACTATGAATTGTACATGTCATTAGAGGGGGAAAGCCCTGCCCATTAGTGATGATCTCTCCCTCATTAACATAGACAGCCCTGAGTGAGAAGCAGTCATCTGCCATTACAGTTTTCACCTGCTTAAGGATAATGTCATTGACTAAGAGGATTATAAATTATTAGATGTCTCCTGAGCTACTTTTGACATTTTTCAGGTCCTACCCCTTAGTCCTTCCCCTTATCCCTACTCCTCGTTTTGCACGTTTACATGAATGTGTAGGGGGGGGGGGGGGGGGGGGGGCAATTCTCTAGCTTGAAGGCGTAGGGCTAAGGGGAAGAGCTAGATACCTCTTCAAACTGAGATTTTTCAGGACCACACTCTAAACCAAGGGGTAAGAAAATTTCCCGGAATACACCAGCTACAGCTGCAGCATGGCTGCACACGGAAGTAAGGAGATCCACAAATTAGTTTTTTTTTTTTGTTGTTGTCATTATTCATTATTTTGCTATCTATAATCCCTAATAATAACTCCTGTATAGCAGTCCCACAACATTCAGTTTTTAACACAGATATCATTTGTAGGTCCACCATCTTTTGAAAAGAGCACAATCTGATTTTACTTTAAAGGGACAATCACCAAAACGACACAATTCGGATCAAAGCCTATAAGGGGCAGTTTCAAAGAGTTCTATTTTTGGGGTATTTTGAGCTGAAAGTTTACGCATAAACTCTAAGGACATCAGAAACATATTTTATATCTTGCAAAAAGGGGCATAATAGCTCCACTTTAAAGGCGTTGTTACCCGATTATAAAAACAAAAATGCATAAAAAAAAATTTCCATAGTGCTAGAATGCTACTTTTATCTTCTGAATTCTTCTCTAGATCAGATTAATAAAAAAACATTGGTATGTGATGGTTAACCTCAAAGTGGTAGCAAAACGTCTTAACCCCTTTAACTAAACTGCTTCTCAGAAAGCAGCAGTGTATTTCATGGCACCTTCTCCAACACTCGTCTCTACCCGAGTTTGATTTTATACCTTCAGTTACTATAAGCCCTTGAGTCATTTTCTAGTGTTTGTTTGTGTGAATAATCAGTGGGCTACTGCTGTAGTCTTCTTTGTGTGTTTCTGTGCACGTTTGTCTGTGATGCAGTGCTCTGATGTATCTGTTTGTTCACTCTGGCCCTCAGATCCTCCAGCAGGAAGACTTCAATAAGAAACCAGGCCGCATGAGTGTAAAGCCCATCAATTTTGCAGTGATCCTCAAACTCAGCAAATTCAATCTCCAAGAAAAGGCTTATAAGGTGACATATCCTGTACATACTTTCATCACTTCATTTTCTTCCAGTTTGTGATCATACATGTATTCTAGCATGTTATTTTCTAACAAGTTTTTAAACTGTATTCATTCAGCCTTCTAAAGATATAAAATAGCATATTGTGAGATATAGATTTAGTTCTTTTATGGGAGTTTATTGGAGAATTCCTGAATTATTGGTTTTATTTGTTAACATTAATGAACTAGATTAGTTAATGTGAAAACTACTAAAGCGTTTATTAATTCTTATTGGTAATTTTAGCACTAACAAATTATTTTATGTATAGATTAAGGGGCATACTCGCACTAGACTATCCAAATCGTGCACGTTTCCCAGTTTGTTTGACAAGTGAGAGTGCTCTGAATGGGGCCCAGGCACGGTTCAGTTGGCAGGTGCTGGCCTAGTTGGAAGAGGTGTGCCAGAGCGCAGTTGGGTTGAGCTTTGGCTTGGTAAGCTTGTAATGTGAGCGCAAAGCATGCCTGAGCTCGAAACTAAAGATGCAATGTCACTTTTAAGGGACTATTTCATATAAATTTATTAATCATTCTTACTTCTCAATGAATGTGAATTGTCATAGTTTATTAAAGATGCTAACCCCTCACTGCACATCAGCTACCACCTTCAGCAAACCTCCTAATACATGCAGCATGATGACTTTTATGATAATTTATGAGCGTCAAAAGTTGTGGATCTGTTCAGCAAAATATTTGACTGCATGTCACTGCGACCCAAATGACTAAAAATAATACAAAACGAAATAACTAAAAGGCAACGCAGTGGCGCAGTAGGTAGTTCTGTTGCCTCACAGCAAGAACGTCGCTGGGTCGTAGGTTCGAACCTCGGCTGGGCTGGGTCAGTTGGCGTTTCTGTGTGGAGTTTGCATGTTCTCCCTGCGTTTGCGTGGGTTTCCTCCGGGTGCTCCGGTTTCCCCCACAGTCCAAAGACATGCAGTACAGGTGAATTGGGTAAGCTAAATTGTCCATAGTGTATGAGTGTGAATGTGTGTGTGGAAGTTCCCAGAGATGGGTTGCGGCTGGAAGGGCATCCGCTGCGTAAAATCGTGCTGGATAAGTTGGCGGTTCATTCTGCTGTGGCGACCCCGCAAGGGACAAAGCCGACAAGAAAATGAATGAATGAATGAAATAACTAAAGCAATGTCTACTGTGCTGAGTGAGAGCGCTTCTCTTCCTCTTAAACTGAACAGTCGCATCAATGATGAAGTAAGCGCGCCGGCTTGGAAGGTAAATGCAGTGTGAGTGCAGGCCGAGGGGGAGGGGGGACAGGTGCGCTTTTGCATGGTTCAAGGCAACCTTGCCAAGTGAGAGAGCACCCTTAGTACATATCATTTAATGGAATTATCATTAGTTATCATTGAAGAGCTAGCTGTATGTTTATTAACTATTGTTAATGAATTTGATGTACATTTAATCATTGACAGATGCTTTTTTTCATAGCAACTTAAAAAGGAAGACAACAGAAACAAAACAACAACATGTAATAGAAAAACAAGTGCCTCTTGGTCTAATGTAGTCAGCAATTTTTCTAACTTTATGGAAATGAAAATCTGTGTATTGCTCACTATTTCAGAAAGTCTAATGGCAGTGGTCAGTGGCCAGCATTCACAGTTCAGAGACCTGACTCTGTTGTGGCATTTCAAACCCATATGTAAAATATACATGTGATTTACCATGGATGTGTTTAGTGTAAAACAGGTTGAAGATTAGCAGAGCCACTTTTTATTTATTTAAATGTTTTATTAAGTGTAGTGTGGTGACACCCCTCCTCCATAGACATCCATTCAAAAGGAATCTGCCTCTGGTCTCCTTTCCCATGTACTGGCAGACCAGAAGCTTTAGAATTTAGCTGTTATGCCTTTTTAGCTAATGATTTTCAGCTTGTCATCTATTGGCTTTGAATGTAGTACACAGTGATAGAAAATGAAGCTAAACTTTAATGCTAAATGGTCAGATTTAAAAAAAAAAAAAAAAACACTAGAAAACTTAGTGTTGAAGTGTAAAATAGCCAGAGTGAAATTATTATTATTAGTATTATTATTATTATTATTGAGAACATTACTACATTGTCTTTAGTACATTTTACATTTCAATGTTGGATAATGCTAACAGGCCTTAGTGAAACTCAAATAAGCTTAACTGTTAGCATTAACACTACTAATCTGTAGTGATAACATGTATGATCCTTCAGAGATTATTCTAACATGCTGCTCATTATTGTTCTAAGGACCATGATATATTTCTGTGTTCTTTAATAAATAGATAGTTCCTAATTTTTTTTTTTAAACTATTAGAAATATTTAGCAACATTATAAATTGCATTGCGTTTGCTCATGTTAATAGACTACTGTTAAATGTAAATGCAATTTCCTAATCCAATCACTTGGCCAGCAATGATAATTCTAAATAACACGCACAAGCTCTATTTAAACTAAAACAAAGGACAATCCCTTAAATGCGTGAGATGAAGAACTAGATAAAGATGGCCCCTCCTCCTGGGCCAGGAGCCTGTCATGTCTTCATGCTGACTGGCTGTAACTGGATTGAGGTTAGGAGATGAAAGCCTGAACACGCTGCTACACAGGCTAAAGCGCCGTGCGCCGTGCCGCTGCCAAGAGGATTGCCACACAAGCTGCGGGGATTATCCTGCTCTCCTGGTTGGCACGGGGAGGCTTTTCCAGTACGTTCACCCAGGCCAAGACACCGCAGCCACAGGCCCCCCGAGACGCCGCTCCACCCTTGCTGTCTGGGATCTCTGTCTGACTGACTAAATCTTAAATATTTCCCAACTAGTAAGGGCAGTTACGAGCAGGGTTTTCCCGTTTCCATTGTGGAGGAATGTGTTTGCGAAGGCTGCGGCTGTGAATTTTAGGTAGGGCAAAGGATTTAGATCCGATCCCTGCCTTAAACCGGGTCAGGATTAGTGTGAATGCTTGTATGCCAGGTGTTGAGTAGAGATGTGAATATACGCTTTGGGGGGAAGAGCTGCCAATTCTGTGTTGGGAAAACTGCCTGACTGAAAAGTTTTTCCATGTATATAACATCCTCTGAAACAGGTGTCATGTGCAATAGACATTGCTAGTGCAACTGGGACATTTTTCTTTTCTTTGTTATTCTATAAATATAAAAGGTCTCATAACAGTTTTTAATATTTAAATAAGTGTCATTTTATTTTATTTATTACATTTTTTTCGTAGAAATGATAGTTGTCAGAATAATAAATATTACAACAATTATTGTTTTATAAAACAATGAAAGTAAAAAAAAATCTGAAACATGGCACATTTTTTATTTAATGCAAAAATGGCAAGAAATGTAACATTTTGAAACATTTGCAAACCTGTAATAATTAAACTTCATAGTAGGAAAAACAAATACTATAGAAGTCATTGATTGTAGGTTTTCAACATTTTTCAAAATATCTTCTTTTGGGCTCAAAATAACCAAAAAAAATCTCAAACTGGTCAAGGAGATGCCCAAACTAGAACCCGCTGGCCAAAGTTGGCTCATGATAACCTTTGATTTGGCCCGCGATCGTATCTGAGAAGAGAGGAAAAATGATGAGGATGGTTTAGAGATTGTCATTTCAAATCTAATGTGACACTTTGTTTGTTTGTTTTATTGTTAAAACTGAAATTAAAGGTTTCAATTAAATATTGTAAATTAATCAGATTTAGTTTAAATGTCGTATCACCTGATGGATAGAGGACAATGCAGAGACTTTGGTGAGCAAAAGAAGAGAAAGGCTGATTCTGCTTGACTAGTGTATTCAGCGTTGAACTCTACTGTTCACTGTTATGCTTTATTGCAAAAATTAAAATTCTAAAAGTTCTACTGCATTAGTTAATACGATGTAAAGTTTTTTTTTTTTTTTTTTTTTTAAATATTAAATAAACTAGGAAATTACCCATGGCAACTTTAATATAATATAGTTTGGTATATTTCCTTCAGCCCACAGCTCATAATGATATTTGTTTCTTTATACGAAAAAGTTTGGGCACCTCTGCCTTGTGGTATGTTAGTTGATGCATCTCTAATTGCTGCCCTGTGCAACAAAAGTCACTTTTTTAAATGTTTAACGTGACCAAAACTCAGCAGTCCTAAAATACAATGCTCACAGCACCTAACAAATGTCAACAAGCTCTGCAAAGATCCTTCTAAAGCATGTCTATATAAACCTACAATTAAAAATAATGCTGTGTAAGGCCTTAAATAAACATACTGATTGCAAACATTTGAACGCAGTGGTCCTAGCTACCCAAGATAGATATTTTGTGTTGTTAGAATACCTATGTCAAACTACAGGAAGTATTTGCATTGCATTGTAAGCATTGCTGCACACAAGATTATAGCTACTGTATATGGTGGTGTAAACTTTTCTTTTTTGCAGATGCTATACTACCAGAATTGGTTTACATTAAATAAACACTTTTGTCTAACAATCAGATGCATGGCAGTGAAGTGAAAGGAAAAGAAATGTACACAATTTATAAAAGCTTTATCAAATTTTATGCATGTCCTTTGTTAATGCTTTAAAATATGCATGTTCAACTGTCAAGCATTCATACATTGCAAAAAATGGAGTCTAAATGAGACTATTTTGATAAGCACCTGATAAGTGATTCTTCACCCAAAATGAAAATTGTCATTTATTCAGCTTTTACTTGTTTCAAACCTTTGAGTTTCTTCTGTTAAAAAAAGTTTGAAGAAAGCTGGAAACCTGTAACTATCGACTTTCATAGTATCTGTTTTTCCTGCTATAGATGTCAATAGTTACAGGATTTCAGCTTTCTTCAAAATATCTTCTTTTGTGTTCTACAGAATAAAAAGTGAGTATATTTAAGTTTTGGGCGAAATATCTCTTTTAAGTTGCCTAAACATCCACATATAGATATCTAGCTATACAGTCCAGATTTAACTAGAGAGTCCAGATATTTATTTAGTACTGTTTCTGGCTTGAGTGATTTGTGAATGTTTGTGTTTTTCTTTTTCAGGATGGTCTAGTAGAGCAGTTGTATGACCTCATTCTGGAGTGTTTCCACACACAGGCCTGCAGCATTGGCTTTCCTGAGCTAGCTCTGCCCACCATCATACAGGTACTGTTGTTCACTCTCTTTGACCATATTCACTTTACTTTCTAACATTTACCCCCAACAGGTAGGCCTGTCACAATAATCAATATTTTGACTTAGCACATGGACATGACCTCAATCATTTTTGGTGATGCAATAAATATTTCTCATACATAACCAATTCTAGCAACATTTTAGCTGACTGTGCAACATCTTTGTTTCTATTGGAGGTGTCAGTGTCAATATGGTTAAAAATATTATAGTATTTACTATAAAATTACTGTAGTATATTTTCATGTGGGTGTCTGACATCTGGAAATAGATATGGTAGCAGATATTAGGGTTGGGCCAATAGACGATGCTATCGTCCATCACCGATGGCCAATAAACTTCACGATGCTGAGCCAGCATCGCGATCCATCGCCCTGCCCCACATTTATATCCATATATAACTTATTATTTGCATGTCTTAATAGCAATAACAGTCTTTTCATGAGCTGTGTTATATTTTACTTATAGCTGCCGTTTGCACGGCTGACAGCATCGTGAGGATTAAATACATCGTGAGGATTATACAGTACCTCTCGCGCTTAAAATGTGTAGATTCAGTGGCAAACGCTGTTACCTGCAAACCCCGTCCCACAGACTTTACAGTGAATGGCTTTAGTTATTTTCATAGCGGACTTGAAGCCACTTGAAGTCTTTTATCCACTCTTCGAAAAGTGTAAATGGTTGATTAACATTCAGCACATGATCACTAATAAGATGTGCCATTATTAGTAACGTTATGGTTTCTCGAAATCTGTCAGCGCTTCACATTTCCGCAGTTGCAGCTCCTGTCATGTGAAGGCAGAAGGCATTGACTGAGTGATTGACAGCTGATATTAACCAATCCATTCGCGTTTAGTTCTAGCGCAGTGGGCCAATAAGAAGAGCACAAAGGCAGGGCAAGCATTCCGGGCTTTTTTTACTTCAGCAAGTTCACAATCGCATAACAACAGTTTTAATCTGTTCCTGAGCGCTGCGTTTGGCGTCTTTAGGTGCAAAGACGCATCCTGCAAAAATGTTGAGGATTTTGCAGTGAAAACAGGTGGCACGGCAACAATTTATGCACGAGCACAAATGCTTTCAAATATATATTTTAGGTCGCATAAAATTTCGGGCACATACGCCGAAACGGTCGAGCCCTAGCATCTTTACTTGTTATTATGTCCTCATAATAATAATAAAATAAGGAAGTTATCATTAATCTCAATACAAATTACAGTGAACTCCAAATGAACTCTCGTCTCATCTCCGCCACCAGCTGTGGGGAAAAAGCCATTATAAGGACACAGATCACTCTGCTTATTCATGCCAGAGTCCCGCGGAAAAAAAGTGATTGACAGGTGGTAATTTGTGTATAACTTTATTTATTTATGGTTTGGTTATGGGTAAAGCAAAGACCATGTGGGTCAGGTAGTGAAAACGATTTGCTACAATTATTAAATTTGTTATGAATTAATTGATATTTAACAAACAAAGACCCCCACCCCGCCTACGACGACGATACCATCGTCCATCACCGATGTTCACATTAGACATCGTACGATGCCAAATTGGTCAACATCGCCCAACCCTAGCAGATATAGTGTTAAAATGACTATAACTAAATGAAATATTCTTAAGAATAAAATATTATGTAATTATGTGTTCTTTGAAAGAGTGTACTTGCATTGTGATAATATATTGGCATACTGCCATTTTATTAATGAGTGGCTTAAAATGGTCTTAAAATGACAATAATATTGTTTATTGCAGTACATTTTGGTGCAATATATTGTACAATAAAAAATAGATATTGTGACAGGCCTACCAACAGGTTTTAATAGGTTAAAGTTATTAGAATGTGCACAACTATTGCATTTATTGGCTCGACTTTTGCATTTATCTGGACTTTGTGTTTTATTTAATACTATTGTGGCAACTGCTTGACCCAAATTCTCATTAGCCACATTTCCACTGTCAGGTTTAAATCAAGCCTGCTAGACTTTGTCTGGTCTTGAAAAGCCTAACTTTAAGGCTAAAGGTCTGGACTCCATCACAGCCTTTGTTGGCCAATGACATGTAAAGCAACCAATCACAGTTATTTTTAGGGGTTTTGAAGTGTAAAGTAGATTAAGTAGATTGGTGAGTGTGTTTTCGTTTACACTGAATGCCTCAAGCACAACTTTTGGATGTTTTAGTCTGTGGTGAATGGCACATATGTTTAAAAACCCAGTGATTAGTTCCTGATATGCACTTTTTGTCACAGGAATGTTATGTAATACGAAGTAATTAAGTAATTTAGCTTGACACGTAGAAATAGAGAAAAAACTCACAAAGTCATTTAATTTATCAAGTCATGTCCCAAAGACATAACTTCATAGGAATTAAATAAAACTTGGTCTTGGTTGAGTGTGTGTTGGAATTGAACTGAAGCAGCTTCATTTAATTCTCTTTCTGTTGTCTATTATCAGCATTAGTCTGGTGAAGTCATTCGTTATTAGCTCATTATTAGTCCCATTCCCTCACTGGGATCATGCTCAGGCATGATCCAGTATAGCACCTTACCTTTTAACACTGTATTTTGTGAATTATTGCATATGTCAGGTTAATAGTATTTTACTTTCATTTGTTATCCATTGGAAAACATTAGACCTTTTTATTTATTTATTTTTATTTGTAGTTCAAAGAATTTAATGCAATTGCTCATATTTTTCGTGAAATTTTATAGAAACATAAAAATGAATCAGTATTTCAGTATTTTTTTTTTTTGCACCAATTCTATCATTAAGCCTAACAGCCAATGAAATTGCTGTATTTAACATTATATGGTCTTAGCCTTTGTAACCTTCCATACAGGCGCATTCCTGTAATCACAAATAAACAGTAACATGAATGACTAATCAAATGATTTATCTTTCTATGTGAAATATTAAACACACCAGTAACACATCTGACATTCTGTCAGCATTCACTTTCATCAGGTTTATTCTGCCATCTGCATAGTTTTATGGATGGCCTTTTTTATTCCTGGCTTAAGCCTGGTTTATACTTCTGCGTCAAGTGATCAGCGTGACCCACGGCGCAAGCCTCGCACGTAGCCGTGCATTTATACTTCTGCGCGCTGTTTCTGTTTCTCTGCAATACACTTCCGAAACGCTAGCTGGCAGTAGGTGTTTATGTTCCACTGTGTTGAGTTTCTTCGCTGTTTTTTCTGAACACTTCCTTAATGTACAATTGGCTCAAACTCGCTCATTTTGAGGCGGGAACTGGTGGACGCGCAACAACTTTAATCATGAGGTAAACGCAAAACAACAGTCTCCATCCGGAGCTCCTTCACGAGACTCCACACTTGTAAACACTCACTGCATCGAGCGCGCGGCTCTCACCTCCGCCCACACTCGTCAGCGCTACCAAGCCGACCAATCACAGAGCTTGCGCTACGCGTACGCGTTACATTTTTTGAGAGGTGAACGTCAACGACACCGACGGCCACGGCGAGGGGCTATGCGTCCACACGTAGACTGCGCCGTAGCACACGCGTACGCTTGACGCAGAAGTATAAATCGGCCTTTACACTGTCTCCAGTAGGTGTGGGAATCTTTGGGCACTTCACAATCCGAATTGATGCCAATTCTGGGGGTCACAATTCAATTCCAAAACTATTTTTAGCCTACATTTTTCTAATTTCTTTTGCTGTACATCTTTACAGCTTAACATTTGAACCAGAATTACAGTTTCACAGCTTTTGTTTAATGATTGGATTTTCTGTATTATATTACTGCCAAAAATACATTTTATTAAAGAATTATTCAAGATGAACAATATTTAAAGTAAAAGAAATTGCCAGATTACAGTACAAAGAGCAATTACAGTATTAAGAACAAACTGTCATATTCCAAAAGAGAGAGAGAGTATTACAATTTGTTTTTTTGTTTGACATTACGAACATTTTAAGGAAAAAAACTGTACAGATTAATTCAAAATTATTAGCCATCTTGTAAAATTATAATTCTTTTAAAAATATTTTCCAAGTTCTGTTCAACAAAGAGAATATAATATTTTTCCCATAACATTTTAAACAATAGCTTTAATAACAACATTTTTTTTTTGACTTTGCCATGATGACAGTAATTAATATTTGACTAGTTATTTTGCAAGATAAAATTCGGCTTAAAAAATTAATAAGCTATTTTTTTCATTGGTTTGCAACACTTTACAGTAGGCCTAGTTCAATTTCATGCACAACCCGTCTTTGCCAAACTCAAGCCGTGACGCTTCACTCAAAATGGAGTGTGCAGTAATAGTGACAAATGATTGTATTGTAGTCAGTGTCCATGCATTAAGTTAATGTCACTCTGTCCACCTTTTAGTGATTCTAAAACCGCTGGCACACCAGGCGAGTAGTGCATTACGCAATAATGACGACAAGGTTTCTCTGACGACAAGGTTTCACCTCTGTGTTTTGAAGGAATTGCTTAATATTTTTCTTGTTAGAGCTTGTTCCCACACATGTCCGCATCGCCCAGAACTGATTTAGACTTTTGACAATCTTGTGAATCTATTTTTTAACTTTTGAGAATCGATTCAGAATCGTTAGATAATGATCTGTGATGCATCAGATTTTTTTTTCCCTCCCAGCCCTAATTTCCAGTGCGACAGTCCTTATCACATACAAATTCCCTGTAGTCCAGCTTCTTTTAGTCCTCACACCCCATCATACACATCCTCATACTTCCTCTAGCAACTCAGAAAACACATACACCGCAGTGTTCACACTAACACACAGGCTATAGGATAAAAGCCAGCTTCTTTCACCATCGCTTCTTTCAGCCCTCTCTCTCACACAGACACTCTGGCCACATCCTCTGTTCTGGCCAAAACCGAGCTCTCCTCACTGCTGTTTAAAAATACGGTTTTGAATATTTATTCCTTTGGCCCAGTCAGGTTTATTTATAATATCCACTCCCAGTTCTTTTCATTGGCCGAATTTAAAATTGCAGATTTAAGCAAAAAAGCATTGACATATTGAATGTGTTTAGTGAGCTATTAAAGGGATAGTTCACCAAAAATGAAAAATCTGTTATCGTTTACTCACCCTTTAGTTGTTTCAAACCTGTATGAGATTCTTTCTTCTGAATCTAAAACATGATATTTAAAAGAAACCTGTAACCATTGACTTCTATAGTATTTTTTCCTCTTATTGAAGTTGCTGGTTACAGGTTTTCAGCTTCCTTCAAAAGATCACCTTTTGTGTTAAACAGTAGAAAGAAACTCATAATAGTTTGGAAACACTGGTGGGTGAGTAAAAAGTAACTAAATGTTCATTTTTTGGTGAACTCTTGCTTTAAATCTATGGGTGAAGTTTCTCTTTTAGGATAGTTAGAAATTTTTTCGGCATGTGATTTTAAATTCACAGTTTTTAGTGCCGTTTTGTTTAATTGCTTGTTCTCCTCATGCATGCTCTCTTTTGTTGGTCTTTTCAGCTGAAAGCGTTCTTGAAGGAATGCAAAGTGGCCAATTATTGCAAGCAGATGCGGCAGCTGCTGGAGAAGATACAGGAGAACTGCAGCCACATCACAGGACGAAGGCAGAAAGCTGCTTTTGGCGTGGCTGATGTCACAGCTGTGGTGAGTACACAAGATTGTGTGTATTAGCAATGGACAGAGAAGTCTGTATGAAATCAAAATAAATCTTGCTGTGCACAGGTCAGCTATGGTTTCATCTCATAATCTTTCAGATAAATGTAGGCTAATATTAAAAAGAGCACACAGAAAAATTACTTTTCAGACCATTAAATATGTAGGTAACGTTTGTTCTTTAATAGAATAGAGTTAGAAATAGAGATTTATTAATGGAGCAAATTATTATTAGGGATGCACGGAAATGAAATTTCTTCCCTAAATCAAAAAATTCAGTATGCACTTATTCAAAAACTGGAACCAAAAATGCTTTGTAATAATTATTCATTAGAGGTGTAATGCATTTGTATACATGTACGTGTTTTAGTCCCAAACATGGTACAGTGGTCACAGTTCGATTCATGCACTTTGACAACAAATACAGTCAGTCCAGATGTGCCAATCACTGGAGTTGAGCAGTGCTACACCTTAAGACTCATTCACAAATTACCTGTTTTTGTGTCTGATATGGCAAGATGCAGCAATCAGAAATGGTTCCGCCTTGATGCTATTGTCATGCCAACATAAGATTGCAACGCTTGTCCTGTCAGACTTCTGATTGGTCCACTGCTGCAGACTGACATTGAAACTGTTTTATGTGGTGCAAGTTGCTGAAGAAAATGTAAGTGTATAATGGTCATGTATGTCCGTCATCTGCATTTGCATAGAAAACACATGGAAATATAAGATTTTGTCTCATCTTGTGTGCAAGTCAGTCAGTATGGGTCCTTTCTATATACACACAATAGACTGAACAGGAGTTGTCTACTTCACCTGCTCTTCTAGATGGACACAGTGCTTGCATTTTCTTTTAAAGATTTTGAAGCTAACAGAATCTTAAATTTAATACATAATTATTGTTTTTCAGTTTTGTAGGAGAGGGCTGAGCTTAACCTTTGAAAGTGTAATGCACAGTCTCCTAATTGTGAAGTTATTTTTTATTATTATTGTTTGTGCTTTTGTTTCTGGGATTTGTTTCTCGTTCCTGTTGTACTGAACCCATATCGAACCATGACCCCAAAACCAATGTATGTTCCAAACATGACTTCAGTGTCAGTTACACCCTTTTTTTATTATTTTATTGAATAATATAAAGTAATTTTGTAAGTTTTTCAATTTAACTCAACTTGAGTTGTACTTATCTAAAAAAAAATAAAGAAAAAACAGACAAACCAATAAAATAACCACATTTTACTGACAGTGAATGAGTTGTCATTATAACAGCACAGTAGTAAGCTGCAGGAACAAGTGTACTACACAGAAATGTCCTGTTGGCCAGTTATTTGAGCAGACCTAACTTTTCCATTGAGCATGTGCATAGATAAGTATACGTGTTACACCCTTTTATTTATTATTTTTATTGAATAATATAAAGTAATTTTGTAAGTTTTTCAATTTGACTCAACTTGAGTTGTACTTATTTTTTTTTATAAACAAAAAACAGACAAACCAATAAAATAACTACATTTTACTGACAGTAAATGAGTTGTCTAACAGCATAGCCATAACAGCACAGTAGTAAGCTGCAGGAACAGCCGTTAGGCCGGTTATTTGAGCTGATCTAACTTTTCCATTGAGCATGTGCATAGATATGTATACGTGTACATGAGCAGAATATCCACATAGCAGATCTTTGACTATGGCGCACGTGCAAGCTAGCCGGGGCTGCACTCTACTGCTATTACCTTTGGTCGGCACAGCAACAAACTCCCCTTGTGTGGCACAAACCATTGAAATTTATGGGTTTCATAGTGCAGCGCTTTACATGTTCAGTGTGAAAGCTGCTTCAAACCGCCCAGTGACTGTGGTTAGAGGGAGACTAAAACCAATGCACTGAACGCTGTGGGCGTGAAAAAAAAAAAAAATCAAATTTCAAAAATGATCAGCCGAAAATGTAATTTTGTGTTTCCATAATTTTCAGCTTTAATCCAGAGCCTCTGCAAACATTTCTGAGTATCTTCACAACATGTGTTTATTTATGGAGAATGTGCAAAGTTGCCTATGAGCCGTTTTTTTTTTAGATGTGAAATGGAGGATGCATGTGTTTGGGTCATCAGAATGTTAGTTGGGTTTATTGTCTGTGCTGCGGTTTATTGGCAAAAAGCTGTAAACAAGAGGTGTCAGTTCAAATTTGAGTCATGATGTAACGGGAAGCTTGCCCTCTGAACCTGTGAACACACTCAAGATGATTTGCAGAGGTACCTACAATCTGTTTTCAGAGTGAGTAAATTAACAGTAAATAGCTGAACTAGCCCTTTAACTGCAAGTGTCTTTTAAAGGGGTGTTTGTTCAGCTGCTTTAATCACATAACTACAGTATGCACATATTTTAACATGTGATCAGATTGGTTAGCTGGTTCAGACTACTCTTATTCACTGACTACCTTGTGCGCATTGTCCAAAAAGTATATACACAAACCAAGGAAGAATCTTGTTGTAGTCCTGACAAGCCATTTGTTGTAGGCCATAATAACAAAAATAGTTTTTATGGTTGTCGATTTTTAATTAGACCTTATTTCATTTTAATTTCAGTTTTTAAAATTGAAGTTGTAGAATAAATATAATTCATTTCATAGAATAAAAATATTTAATTTTAAAAAATTGTCATCTTTTTGACAACTGCTGCTAAAAATGAACTTAATTGTTATATAATTGTAATATAATTAGATTTTTGCTTTACCATCTTTTAAAACCGTTCTAGCTTTTATAAATACATAGTTTTAAGTTATAATTTGAGTAATTTCAGTGTATTTTTTTATTGTAAAAAAATAAATGTAACTTTGTTTGTAGAATTTTTGTTAGGCATTATATCGTGTTTTATTTTGATAATAGTTTTTAAAAAGCATACTTAAAATCTGTTAAAATAATCTCTCTTTTCATTGAAATCATATGAGTGTCATAACTTTGTATATATCAAATCGAAACATTACACAATAAATATTTCAAATAAGTGAAACCATAATCAAGGACCCCATTAAAGGGCCACGAAACCCCCTGTCTCAGCAGGGTGTTTTCACACCTCTGTTTTGAAAAAAGTCAGGAAAGTTGGGCGTGTCCAGCTCTGGGAGTGTGGGAGTGTCGGGGGAGGGAAAGAGGATAAGATTTTGCATAGAAGGGAGTTAACATTTGGGCACGCGCTAAGTTTGACAGGAAAAACAAACACACAGAGGCTGATTTGATACGGTGAATAAGAGAAAAAAGTCCTCCGCATTTCTCTGTAACTTATGTACTCGGTAGGTAGCGTCAGAAAGCCGTGTGTGTATAGACTATCCTGTCACAAATTGCAGCGAAAATCCTGCACGACGGGAATAGTTTGTGTATATATGTTTACACTCGGAGAGCAGCATTTAAACAAAGGGCAGTCCACTGCAAACACTTACCAAATCTGTAGACAGACAATCAAACTGGAGCTGTGTCTTTTTATTAAAAGTAGACGAGCGGCAAATCCGGATTTCACCATTTCCAGATGAGAAAAAGCTCTCGGGTAAAAATGTTCCTTACAAACGCGTTTCTGTCGCGTGTCGCGTGCACTGTAATCCACACGTGAGTCCAGCTGCTCTCTCATAAAAGGAAAATGAAAACAAAACCTTCGTTGCAACACACTAATAACACCTACGATTTTGTCTTGAAATTCTTGTACTTTCACTTGTTTTGGCAACACAACGTGGCGTCTCTCTGCCGTCTGAACATTGTAAACTGGTAAACAGTCTCCGGAGCTATCATGCATATTAATGAAGTTTCACGTCATACACAATAGAGCGCGCTGATTGGTTTGAAGCACGTCTTTCTCATGAATTAATACTGCACACTCAGATACGTCAGAACGTCCTAGAAAAGACAGACAGCCACTCTCCAGCTGGATTTACACCTAAGTATCTCATGGCCGTGACGCAGCTTCAAAAATTCGTTTCAAACCGGAAGAACGAATTTGCTCAAAATAACGCAAAAACAACCAATTTTCACTTTTTAGTGTAATATATGTGTCCTAATAGTGTTTATAGCAGCGTGGGACACATATATGACTGTCAACAGCTCAAAAAATGTGTTTTGGTGTTTCGTGACCATTTAAATGAGCGATTAGAGTTATTAACATTACACACTGCAGACTGTAGCTGTTATAGTGCATGTATATTTGTGTTTTTTATATGCGTTAACGGAGTAACTTTTATCATTTTTATCTATTTGTTTTGACCGATTCCTTCAACCCGAGGATGTTTTCTTTTCCTCCGTTCCTCCAGAGTTTTTCCAATTGCACTGCCATAACAGCACTTGTTAGTCAGAGTTGTGAGCTTTAGGACCAGACACGGCAGTCAGATGTTTATTTTAGCTGTAAAAGCAGACCGTTATCCCTGCAGTTCCTCCTCTTTCCACCCACCTCAAACACCAGCCTGCCTTCCGTCCCCTCGCAGGTGACTGCTGGTCACCCACAGACTTGGTCTGTGTTTGCGTGTTCAGAGCCCTGCGTGTTTACGTGTGAACACATCTGAGTGTGTGTTGCTGTGGCCAGTTGAAAACAGCATGTGGCGGTTGGCCTGCGGCCTGGTTGACCACACCACCTGCAGGTCAGGAAGTACAGTCACAGGTCCTCAGACAGACACACACACACGGCCATCGTGGCACGGAATACTATTACGACCGTAGCCTGACGCTGAGTCGGTGGCGGATATGAGAGCAGATGAAAGTAATGGAGCGGAAAGCTTTCTAATGCCATTTCTCTCAGCGAGAGACTCTGTGGAGTACGAGCAGACGTTAAGTGCTCCGTCTGCGGGCATGTGGTAACATCAATCCAGTTGCAGACTGAAGCAGATTTTGCGCTGACCAGGATTATTATATTTTTTAATAATATTATTTTTATTTATAATTTATTTTACTTCTTAGTTTTGATGGTGTATTTGTGTGTGTATGTACTTATATACAGTGTATATATATATATATATATATATATATATATATATATATATATATATATATATATATATATATATATATATATATATATATATAATTGCGTTCATTAATTTAATTGAATGTGTTATAATTCATTTTGGTAACATTTTCATTTAAGTACCTTTTCTCATTATTAACTAGTGGCTTGTCACTTGCGTGTTATTAAGATTTTGGTTGTTTATTAGTACTTATAAAGCACATTCTGCTATGATTTTATTCTACATCCCTAATTCTACCTAAACATAATTACTTGCTTAACTAATAGGCAGCAATTTAGGAGTTTGAGGCAAAAGTCATACAGTAGTCAACATTTGAAGTGGATCAAAACCTTTCATCAAAGTTGTCCTAAATATATTGATCAATACTCATTCTTGTCCTAGGACCATTTAAAAAATCTTTTTTGATCCACTTCAAATGTTGACTACTACAGTCAAAAACTCTGCGTACCTGGTACCGGGTCCGTGACATAATTTACTTCTGCATTCTTTAAATTTTAAAGATCCGAACTGGCCAAATACCCCCATAAGTGGTTCCAATCTCTCATCAGTTGGAATAGAATATTTTTGCATAGATTATGATAGAGACATTTTTCTTTTTGTGCAGGAACCACCAAAATTAATTACAGCAACATAGATCACACACAGCCTAAAAGGTACACTTTCAAATTCAAGTTTACAAAAAAAAAAAAGAACACAGACAACATATACAATTATTTTAATCACTTTCAACAGTGTTTTATAAAAACTCAAACTTTTGACCTCTGCATGTGGATTTGGAAAGCTTTTGAATTTTGATCCAGGCGCAAAGCCCAAATAAGCACTCGATTTTAAGAGGTTAATGGTTTATTAATTGTGAGAATTGTACCTTAAAATATAGTGACCTTAACTTTATACATTATTGTTGCCATCCATTTTAGATTTAAGGGCTGCTAAAATCACATACAATAAAAATGAACTTTTTAAAATTTTGAAAATTTAATGAAAAATTGAACATTTTATACATTCTTTTTAGTTAGATTTTTACTTTTAAATGCTTAGTAACTATTGTAGTCTTTCATTATTTGACATTTTAGTGTGTATTTTGTAAATTTCCAAACATTCTATAAAAATAAAATAGTAAAAATATTTTTTATGTTTGTCTTTTTTATTAGACTTTGTTCATTCATTTTATTTTCGACTTAGTCCCTTTATTAATCAGGGGTTGCCACAGCTGATTAAACCGCCAACTTATCCAGCATATGTTTTACGCAGTGGATGCCTTTCCAGCTGCAACCCTTCACTGGAAAACACCCATACACTCTCATTCACACACATATACTACAGACAACTTAGCTTACTCAATTCACCTATAGCGCGAACACGGGGAGAACATGCAAACTCCACATAGAAATGCCAACTGACCCAGCCGGGGCTCGAACCAGCGATCTTCTTGCTGTGAGGCGATCGTGCTACCCACTGTGCCACCGTGACGCCCTAGACTTAATTTATTTTTTATTTGTTTTTTGTTTTAGGTGTAACTTTAAATGGGCAAAGGATAATATCTCGTTGTCAAATTTCTGGAATTTCTGTATATGATTTTTCTGTGTAGGTTTTGTTTTTATGAACTAAACTGAACTTAAACTCTGAAAACTGCGCTGACGCAATTTCAATGTACTATAACTTCTATGTTAAAAAGCCACAAAACCCCCCTGTCTCAGCAGGGTGTTTTCACACCTCTAGTTTGGAAAAAGTCAGAAAAGTGGGCGTGTCCAGCTCTGGGAGTGTAGGAGTGTCGGGGGAGGGAAAGAGGAAAGAACTTGCAATGAAGGAAGTTTTCATTTGGGCACGCACTGAGTTTCACAGGCAAAACAAACACACAGATGCAGGGGAGACATCAATAATCTAATTATTTGCCAAATTATTGATTTGGCGGATTTTACTGCAGTTTGGCACTTTCACTTTTTATTCAGGAACATTTCCTGTATGTCCCCCCCGTGACAAATGAAAGAAACTGCTGGAGAGCGGAGTTTTAATGTAATGTTTGAGACCGCACGGCGTATGGGGCAAAAAAATCCTCCGCATTTCTCGGTAACTTAGATGCACTCGGTAGGTAGCATTAGAAAGCCATGTGTATATAGACTATCCTGTCACAAAATGCAGCAAAAATCCTACACAACTGTAATAGTTTGATTGTGTTTACTAGTGATGCAACAATACAGTTAGCCTACGGTTCAATACCTCGGTTTTTTAACATTGTTTTCGGTTTGGTTCTGATGGTTTGACGCATGTTTTTTTTTTTTGGTTTTCTATGCTTAATGCAATAGGAGAAAAAATAAAAACGATTTATTGCAATACAACTTTATTTTACTTAAAAGCCAAGAAACGTACACTAGTTCCTGGTGTATTGTATAATAAAAAAATGAACACTGAAATCTCACAGCTGCTGGTAGCCCATGTACAACCTGGGGAACACATAAATTCTTGCATTTTGAAAATAAACATACATGTGAAGTTAATAAACATAAATTGACCATTTCAAATAAACATTTGTAAGTGTCTCTCGGAAACAGTTGGGTATGTTTGCTGGGAAGATTCAGCGGGGGATTGGAGGACTTAATTATGTTCTCTGCTATCCTGCCTTCAGACAGTGATATTTCTGGGTGATGGCTCGGAGATGTGCAGTCATGTTGGAAGTGTTTCCGTTTGAGTAGGCTATACGTAGGGTTGGACGGTATGGCAAAAATTGATATCACAATATATTTCTTAATTTCGGTCGATACGATATAATTCCGATATCGATATGGACAATATTAAAATGCCTTAAAAAACTGGCAAGAACGCACACAATGAATGTCTGTACCCACAAATGTCTGCAAACTGAATTTGCAAAGTCTATAATAACATCCAGGCTCTTATAACTAAAAAAAAAAAAAACAGTACAAAAAAATTAATGTTCACTTTTTATTTGTATTTAGCCTTTACAAACAAGAAATGTGAAATAAACTATCAAATAAATAAAACTCTCAGACTCAGCCTATTTATATATATATATATATATATATATATATATTTATATATAAGCTGAGGGTTCTATCTGTCTATTTATATTTGTGTATAATTAGCTAATTAAAGGTTTAACATAAACTATTTCTTATATATTTTATAGTCTATTTATATCGACTAATATTTTATATTATTTTATATGACACATTTTCATTATTTAACAGATTTAATACCTCTGTTAATCACATTCTTTCTATTTTTATCAGCTTTGCAATAACCTGATTCCTGATAAATATGTGAATGATATTTTGTATGTTTGCACGAGTGCTATATGCCAGCATGCAGCTAGTTTATGTGTATAATGTGAGTGTTCATTTGGGTGTTTATGCGAGGATCGATATGCAAGGATAGAGTTTATGTGTACGTGCGTGTGTATATGGGTGTATGCATGCATCAAGTTTAAATGTATATGCGCAAGTTTTATACATGTTTTGAACATTCAATAGTATAGGTTTAGATGCACGTGTTTTATGTATGTGTTGATAAGTGAATTTCAATCCTACACGGCGCCTCATAGCATCTGTGTTTGCTTCATTGCCTTCTCTTCTGAAACAGCTGGTTTCGGTGTCGGGGAGGTTGGCTTAAACTTTTATGATGCCTCATCTTCTCACTCCCTGCATGTTTTATCGGGTGAAACAGATTTGATGTGTTCCCGTTCATTCGTATCTGTAGCTAAAACTTTCTGCGACGGTCACTGAGCTTAACCAACTGCTTAGCGCCGGCAGCGCGTGTCAGTGATGTACGTCATTACGCAAGTGACATCACGCTCTTTCTGACGGCTGAGCACTGAACGTCATTCAGCGACAAATGATGATATATAAGATATTATACATATAAAACCGAAATGTCCCACACCGGAGATTTGAAAGACACCGGTCTTCCTCGTACTGTTGCCTCTTCACTGCCACTCACCATGGCCGTGGAGTGATTGTTAAGCGCCCCCTAACTTTAGAGCATAGTTATTGGATGTATACATGCGGGGAGGATTTTCCTCAACTCAGCTACAGGCACACACATACAGTCAATTCGGCGAGAAATGAAACGCACAAATCATTTAAACGTAAAACCGAGAAAATCGCAATTCACAAGCGCGTATTGAACCGTGGATGTCGTACCGAACGGTTCAATATTGTATTGAGAATTGTGGCATCACTAGTGTTTACATGTTTACACTCGGAGAGCAGCATTTACAGCGGATCTTTCAGTCTATAATATTGTACTATAATATTGCAGTGATATTAACATACTGTAAACTTAGTAACTACATCATTTTGACTATGGTATGTCTTTAAAAACTGAAAGAGCACTGCTGACGATACAAACTAACTTTGCCATCTGAATAACCAAACAAAGGGGACTTCTCTCACACACACACTTACCAAATCTGTATACACAGGACAATCTGTACAAACTGGAGCCGCATCTTTTTTAAAAGGAGATGAGCGGCAAATCCGGATTTCATCATTTCCAGATGCGAAAAGCTCTTGGGTAAAAAATGTTCCTTACAAACGCATTTTTGCCACGTGCAATGTAATCCACATGTGAGTTCAGCTGCGCTCTCATAGCGGGAAATAGATAAACAAAACCTTCGTTGCAGCACATTAATAAATGCAACACTGACGTTTTGGCAACACAGCATGGCATCTGTCATCTGAACACTGTAACAGGTAAAACAGTCTCCGAAGCTATCATGCATATTAATGAAGTTGCACCGCATACACAATAGAGCGCGCTGATTGGTATGAACAAAGTTTTTCTAATGAATTAATGCCGCACACTCAGAGACGTTACGATGTACTCGCAAGTATCTCATGGCCGTGACGCAGCTTCAAAAATTTGTTTCAAACCAGAAGAACGAATTTGCTCAAAATAACGCAAAAACAACCAATTTTCTCTTTTTAGTGAAGTATAGGTGTCCTAATAGTGTTTATAGCAGCATGGGACACATATATGACTGTTAACAGCTCAAAAAATGTGTTTTGGTGTTTCGTGATCCCGTGTTTCGTGATCCCGTGAAGCTACTTTGACACAATCTACATTGTAGAAGCGCTATGGAAATAGACATCAATTGAATTAAACGTATTGTTTTGCGCATATATAATACACAAATTTATTTATTATGCAAGTTTTCATTTAAATAAAAACCCTTGTACCGCCAGCGATGATTATGACAAAGCTGGTGTGGAGGGAAAAAAATGAGGGGACGGCAGGGGTGAAGGTTGTGAGAGAAGGTGAGAAGTTGCTTCCTCTCTGGGGCGAGATCTCGGCTCCATTCATCTCTATCTCCGCTCTCATTTGTCACCCCTGCCGACGCACAGCCCGTTCATCTCTCCTCCCTGCCCCTTGCTGTCTCTGGCCCGACTCGTGCTTCTGATAAATATTTAAGGCCGTTTAAAACTGAAATGAAAGAGGGGTGGAAGGGTCTGTCTCTCTCCTCTGTGTAATGTTGAGCCGTAGGGAGGGATGCAGTAGGGCAGAGCATGCAGACAGCATGGCACCACGCCGGGGCGCGTCTGTCGCCGGGCTCTGGCCAGCAGGAACGATGTCCTTTAGTGTAACGAGGGTGGCATGGCAAACGTCTCACCCAACACTGCCGCCAGCACAGCTGCAAAAAGCCGCATGCTCCGCAGATCAGTCCAACAAACAAATATATGTCTCTACGGGTCGTACCAGTGCCTCCAGCAGATCTAATGCTGCCACACAATGCCACTATTCATACAAATGCTAAATATATCTTGTACGATTATAGTTTTTTTTTTTGTTTTAGTTATTTTACATAACTTTTGTGCACTTTTGATACTTTTATTTGTTTTCAGATATAGATATATTTAAGTTTCCAGGATCAGTGTTTTGGGAACTTGAGTTTTTGCAGTTCATTTTAGCCTGAGCACCATCCAAGCACCATAATGCACACAGTGAACCAATCAGGATTTGCTTCCATAATGTTCACAGCGGTAGTTAAACAGATGCTTCGAAAGGATGAAGCCCTTAGTTTGCCAGGCAGCACATCTTTGCCGCTCATCTACACATCTGTTGGCTTTGTTTGTGTCTGTTGCAACAAGGAAAGAGCATATTGCGCCATTTTGTAGCTTCGATCATTTTCGCCATCCTACAAACCGCTGCAAATTGTTATAAATAAGTTTAGTTATCTGTAGACTGAAGTTGAGATTTATTATCATCTATTGAATTTAGAGGTCAACTAATCTCATTTTCCTTGATCAATATCATCCACAAAGACCTTTAAGGAATGGCTGGCAGAGAATCACTCCCTCACACTCTCCTCTGCCCTTGTTTTCTTCTGGTAAACACTTGTTTTTGCTGTGATGGAAAAAGGTTCGCACCAAGGGCCACTACTAGGCCCGCTTCAGTTTTTTTAAAAGTGCCTACAATCGACTTGATACTTAATTAGTTTGACTAAAGGGTATAGTAGTAGACCCTACAATATTTCTACTTTTTTCAAGTGATGCAGGCGGACTCTGTTTTTCGGGGAGGGGTTATTGATCAGCAATAACAGAGCAGCCCTGTGTGTACTCATCATGTCTAACAATAGTACTTTTCGAGTAACTTCATGGCTTTATTTTGTTGAGAAAGTGTATTGAGATCCCTTTTGTTTAGCTCTCCTATGGGTGAACATGGAGAGGCATTCATTGCGTGTGTTTATTTTGCTGTGTTTACAGGCAGCCTGGGAGAAGCTGGTAGCGGAGGAAGGCACTCCACTCACTAAATATTACAGCCAGTGGAAGAAACTTCGGGAAAAGGAGATTCAGCTGGAAATCTCTGGAAAAGAAAGGGTAAAAACACAGCAATTATCAGAATTAAATCCAAAAAATTCAAACCACATTTTGCGTTAGACAGAACGTATCTGAACCCTCATTTTTCACAAGTGAGAGCCACAGTACAATGCGGTTGTTTGATCTGCAGGAAGAATTAATTTATTCTGATTATATCATTGAGATAGCTGTTTATCCCAACACTATTTTAATTCTCCTCCTCTATTAAACACACAGATGTGATCCATCTTTGCGAACTAACGTAGTGCTAGTTTTGTCAAAGTACCTACTGTGTGGATTTGTTTGTGTGTGCGCATGTGTTTTGTGTGTGTGGAGAGCTGGAGAGTGTCCATAGGGAGATAATGGAGATGACACCAGGCGGAGTGTTGGCGTCTAGGAAGCGGCAGATTGGCGGAGGAGGCGGCAGGGCTAGTGCTACAGGAAGAGTATTATAGCGCTCAGGGCTGCGTCCCAGGCTTTGATCCACTGAGTCCCCACGCTCAGATCTGATTACCACTGCCTGCCTCCTGCCTCCACTGCCTTTGCCACTTCCTCCAATACACATACACATACTTGTATCCTATTGTGTTTTTAGGGGACAATGCAGCTTTTGGTGTTTGTAAACTTTTTTTTTTTTTTTCATTATTCGATTCATTTACATTTTTTTATTACACACTATATTTTTGTTATTTTAAATAAGACATAAATGGATAAAAAATGTTGAATATCCAGTCTCAGCAGTAAATCATTTTGTGACATCGGACATTAATGAGATGGAAGGAAACTCACAGAATAGCTCATTGTACATCAAATAAACACTTCATTTTATCTTCTTCTCAATATCTCAACCAGATTTGGTCTAAAGCTAAATTTGAAACAAAAAACAAGCATTTCATCAGCATTATTTTCTCATTAATGTCATGTCTGCCGTGTTTTGTTTAAGTTTTTTTTCCAGTTTTGATTAATGAGAGTATTTAATGATCTTTTTTCTTCCCATCGCTTTTTAATTTAGATGGAAGACTTGAATCTTCCTGAAATCAAGCGCAAGAAGGCTGAAGAGAAGAAAGCAGACAAAAAGGAGTTCAAGGGTCTCTTTGAGTCAGATAGCGACGACGATGATGATGATGATGACAATCTGTTCCAATCTAAAAGTAAGGCCTTTATTAATATATATCACCTTTTTTTTCACAATGCAGCCAAATACTGTACAAATACATAATTAACACATGTAATGGGAATGGTGCTAGAGCTGGGCGATATGGCAAAAATGCAATTTTGATCATTTTCCATATTAAACGATAATGATATATATTTCAATTTCAAGTTGTTAATGCTTCCAGATTTAAAAGAGTACCTCAACAATTAATTAAGCCACAAAAATTAGAGGGTCCATTAAATGGCATATTTTTGGATGATAAATGTTCGGTGGCCGAAAATTTGGTACATCTCTAATATTAACTCGCTTTTAAATTCCCATTGTTGCACATTTCTGCTGTGTGATTGGCTCTTAGATCAATATAGAGTTAAAAAGTCCAGAGCTTATCATTGTTATTGACATAAATTTTAATGCTATTCGATATAATATTGTTTATTGGCTCAACCCTAAATGGTGCCTCTCTTTTTTTTCCTGTAATGCCCTTACTTGTCACTGGGAGGCTGTAGTCCATTGCACTGCACTGTCAGAAGAGTCTCATCATCTGAGACATGAGTTCTGAAATGCAAAGTATGAACCCAACAGATTTCTTGAAATGCAGCTTTGTTGTATTGTAATTTTTAAGCAACATTAACAATTATTCACAACCCATGATGCAACATTTCTGCAGGAAAAAGAATGTTCAGAAGGAAAAAGCAAAATATAAAGGGACATTGTTTTGTTAATTCTAAGCTGTTAAACAAGGTCTCTGCATGACCATGGACAAAAAATAAGAGGGTTTGATGAAGCTTAGCAAGTTCTAATTTGATAAAGGATTATGAAGATTATTCTTTCTATATTTAAATAATATTTCCAGATAAATCAGGCATGTGGATTAATACAGATAAGTCAAAATTTGATTTCATGGTGGCTTTGAAATATCAGGTTGGTTTATTAAAGTGCTATTCTTATGTTGTTTTAAAGACACCTAATGTAGTTTTGAAGGTATCCAACAATAGGTTAACATCCATCTAGATCTAAATCTTTCATAAAATGACCTATTTTCTTACAGTGTCTAAAATGGTTTAGTGAAAGATCTGGGCCCTCATAAATAAAAGTTTGTGTACATTACATTTTATGTGCACGCACACACATGAAGTCAAAATTATTAGTCCCTCTGTTTATTTTTTTCCCCCTAATTTCTGTTAAACGGAGAGATTTTTTTTTTTTCAACAAATTTTTAAACATAATAGTTTTAATAGCTCATCTCTAATAACTGATTTATTTTATCTTTGTCATGATGACAGTAAATAATATTTTACTAAATGTTTTTCAAGACACTTCTATACAGCTTAAAGTGACATTTAAAGGCTTAACTAGGTTAATTAGGTTAACTAGGCAGGTTAGGGTAATTAGGCAAGTTATTGTATAACGATGGTTTGTTCTGTAGACTATTGAAAAAAAATAGCTTAAAGGGGCTAATAATTTTGACCCTAAAATGACTTTAAAAAAATTTAAAACGACTTTTATTCTAGCCAAAATAAAACAAATAAAACTTTCTCCAGAAGAAAAAATATTATCAGACATACTGTGAAAATTTCCTTGCTCTGGTATTGCTCGTTTCCACTGACTGGTACGGTACGGTTCGGGTCGGTACGGGTCAACTTTATCAGGCTTGCGTTTCCGCTGCTAAAAGGGTACCAACGGTACTCTTTTGGTGGGCGTGGTGTACAACAGAAAGTTTCAGTCAACTCATTTTCGCTCGAGAAAATGTCTACAGTAAAGCTGTACGGGTCGCTCACATATCATATGAGAAGCACTTCTCACAAAATAGATGCTTTATACACATAAATACTTTTGTATAATTGTTTATTACTAACTTCACTATGAACAGGAGTTGATTATAACTGCAGATCAATGACAGTGCGAAATAGCCTACTGTAACGTCTGCAATTATATAAAATAAATTAATAAATGCAACATATATGAACACATACAGACCCTTATAGTCTCCGATATGTTACCAGTTATAGAAAAACTACACGCAGCATACATTTAGTCCTTATTTAGGTTCAAAGCCCAGTCATTGCAAACCTCTCATGATTAAATGTGTCTTTAATCTTCAGCAGCACATGTAGCCTCTTGTTTGAAAGTAATTCCGTCATTCCGAGTTCATAATAGTCCAAAAGGTGATAATAATAGTTAAACATGGCAGTTTGTTCACGTTTGCTGAAAAAATAATGTTCTCCTTTTTTTCCGGCTTCTCCTTTGTTTTTTCGAGCGTCACTCTCACGTTTGTCAGTTTCTGACAGGATCAGGTTTCAAAAGCACGTCAATAATCAAGCGCACGTTATTATAATCAGCTCAAGAAGTTTGTTATTTAAAAAATAGACGCACGGTGAGAAAGCGAAAGCACTCGCGCTTCAGACTGGCTCGTAAAAAACTATGGGTGCCGGGGCACAGGGTAAAATCTGCTCTTTGGCTTTGTGGCTGTTCATCAAGACAACGACAATGTTCGATTGATATATATATATATATAATTAGTAATTACGCAGTAATCTCTCTCAACTGTGTATTAAAAACATGAGCGAATGACGTATCTCTGTAAACTAATCAGCTTTCAGATTGAACAGAAATATTTATTAAATACATTTAAATTCATGCAAAATAGTGCAAAAAAATTTCAAACAAAATTGTATATATTTGTAGATTTTCTTGATTTTTGCTTTTTTTTTGTTTTGAAAATTTTATTTAACATTTTTCCCTAACATAAGTTTGAAATACAATTTTTTGAACCATTATTGTAAGTTGTTTTGTAATATTTGCTCCAGATTTGGCTTCAGTACTGACTAATTTAATGTATATGCACAGATATAATATTGTAAGGGATCCTATAGAAAATATTAATTTAAATGAGAGATTTGAGGGGGGTGTAATTGTATTTGCTGAGCACTGTACATGCATACATAAATCTCTAAAAAAAACTCATAAAACTCTCTAAAAAAAAAACACTTCAACTTCATCTCTTAAAACCATATTTGGATATTACCATACTTAGATTTACAAAATATTTGCATCAAGACTTTGAAAAAAGTTAAATACAGACATTAAATGCGGTTTGTGAATTCACATTAAATCATTCAATCATTTCAATGTTTTCAGAGAACAATTATTATTTATAGTTTATTTTTATTTTCATTCAATCCTAAATGTTTGCCTATAAAGTAAACATTTTAGGATATTTATATGTAGCAGTAACCGGTCAAATGGCCATGCTTGTACTGATCTGCTGCTTAAAGCACATGTTGGAAAAGTGACATTATCATATCAGAGGCTCCGGAGGCTTCCTTATGTTTTATGCAGTTGTTTTGATGGAGGGAAGCATGCTACATTTCTAGCTTCATTTTTATGTATTTTTCAGACATTCTCTTTTAAATACGAAAAGCATTGCCTATATGCAAAGAAGCCTACACTTTGCATACATTTGAAGGTTGAACGACCATTGAAATGTATCAATTGTATCAATGTGGACATGGAGAGCTGCATTGACATTCCTGTATTTCTGGACTTGAAGCATGAGGGGCCTTGAAATGGAAGATCACAAAAGAAAGGTTTGCTTTAGAGATATCTTAATACAATGACGGCCCCTAACATAAAAAAATGCACACATATCAGATATCGACAACGGCTGGAAACTTTTCAACTCAAAATTGCTCACCAACCTAAATATGAGAAGGGGAGCACAACAATAAAAGAAGATAGAACTAAATTAACAACTCAAGCTGGGATTCCCCACTACAAACTAACGTTACACATTTAGATAAGAAAAGAAACGTGATGCTGTTGCTATGAGAGTGCTTAGGCTGACAGTAAGAGTGCTAGTATTAACCTCCTACAAAAATGATGATCAATATTAACATATAAAAGAAAGCTTTGGGCCAGGGCAAACGCAAGATGCAGATAACTAACACTTCTAGACCATGGAAACTTAGATAAGAGTATTTTTGAAAGAGGGAAACGAAATGCATTTCTTTTATGCATCATTACTTCTTCAAATATTCCTCTTTAAAAGAAAAATGTATCAGCTGTAAAGTCACTTTTTGACCACTAAAATGTGTATAATTTCACAGTTTGCTTATGGAGCCATATTAAAACCAAGGTTTCATTGATACTAAACCATATAAGGAAGGATATTAAAAGACAAGTTTAAGGTCAAAACCAAAAAAATATATGTAATACTTCTTGAGTTACAGACACACAGACTTTAATATTAATCATAAAAAAAAAAAAGTTTGTTCAACTGTCATCAGTGACGATGCAGCAAAGCTTGCTAAAGTCAGCAGATGTTACTAACAGACCAGTCTCTGTGTATAAATAACACAGATGTTGCAATCTTTCAACCCTCCATAAAACAGTATGAATGAATATTAACAAAATGAAGTTTGAGACATGGAATTAGGGATGCGATGATTAACCGATTTCATTATTAACCGTGCTTTAATTCGTCATGGTTAATTAATCATAAAGGCTTCTGTACACCATGTTTCTGCATGGAGCAAAACTGCTCCACCTAAACAAATGTATGCCAACTGTGCACTAGTTTAAACGGCAACGTGCAAGGCATGCGCTGTGGGTCACGCCGATCACTCGAAGCAGAAGTATAAACCAGGCTTAACCAGGCTTAAGTTCACAAATTGCGTCTTTTGCGAACATTATTTATTTCCAATGAAAGAATGTCATGAGTGCACTGCGAGTTACGTGACAAGAACCGAGCGATCAGCTTCATTCTTTGTATAGAATATACACATTATACAGAATGAAAATACAGTAAATAAAATACAGCAATAAACAACACTTTAAAATATATTTTACATTTTTAATATATTTTAGATTTTTCTAAACTAGTAGTGTTTTGAAATGAATGAATGCATAGTAATTGTGATAACCGTGAAACCATGATTATTCCTTAGACTATAATCATAAAACCAAAATATTTAATCAATGAATCCCTACATAGAATGACCCTAAAATAATTCACACAAACAATAAAAAAACTATACACAATGAGCGCTTTCTGTCTCTTTACCTCTCTTTCTTGGTCTCTCTCTTTCTCTGTGTCAGTGTGACTATATGAGCGGAGGGCAGGTCAGCTGTCAGACGTGCACTTGCCTCTCCTCTTTAACTCTATATCTGGAGTTGTGCTGGGTCATGTGTCGGACACATGCCACACTCTCCTACTCCTCCCACCCAAGAGCCGCAGAAAAACTCCCATAGAGGTGGGAGGCAAGAGGAAGAACTTTTTTTTTTTTTTTTTTTTTTTACATCTGGTGCTCATTGTGTGGAGTCTCTCACAAATCTCTCTCCTATTCTGTCTGCCTCTTGCTCGCTCTTACTCTATTCTCTCTTACAGGAAGCTTTTTTTTTTTTTTTTTGCATACTTGGATCCCAGTGGGGGTTAGTAATTCAAAACATTCGCTTGATGTCAGTGGCCGTTCCTTCACCACACGGCTTAACTGGCCCCGTACCTCCAACGCTCCGATCACAGAAACACAGTCACATGACCTCTAATATTAATTTGTGGTCTTGGTTGCATATTATCAAACAAAAAAATGTGGTTTATTTGTTGTTTTAGTCATTTATCAAACTTATTTTTATATATTTTTTTTTAACTTTCAGCACTTTAGATCAAGACGTTTCCACTTCTGCAGTTTGTTTTATGGCTGTCATGTGGCAGAGTTTTAGTTTATGTGGCTGATGTAGAAATATTCGCTGTGATGAGAAGAGGCTAGGAAAGGACGAGAGCAGAGGTGGAAGGAAGAGACTGTTATTTATGTAATTTTATATTTATATGGCATAGCAATGTTTACATGTTAATTCCCTGAAGACTATAGGCTGATACAGCTTCTGAATGTGCTTAAGATGCAGCAAATTTTGATATTTTGAGGGAGATTAACTTTAAGAGTTAGTTCATCCAAAAAGGAAAATTATGTTACTCACCCTCATGTCATTCAGTGACCTTCATTTGTCTTTGGAACACAAATGCAAAATATTTTTGGTAATATCTGAGAAATCCCTCATCCTCCATAGAGAGCAAATTTTTCCGACTTGTTCAAAGTCCAGAAAGGTACCAAAAAACCTCCTGCACGATATTGAAAAAATCTGACATTGCAATATTTTGTGTTTTGCTGCATTATGAATATAATCTCACCAGATGATTTGAATAACTCTATTTAGAAAGATTTCAATAAATAGATCAACTATGATCTAGTGTTTTTTATGCAGGGCATCTTAAAATATAATACATTACAAGCATACACTTACCGGCAACTTTATTAGGTACACCTTACTAGTACCAGGTTGGACCACCTTTTGTCTTCAGAATTAAACAGTGTGGTCTTCTGCTGCTGTAGCCCATCCGCCTTAAGGTTCAATGTGTTGTACGTTCAGAGATGCAGACCTCGGTTGTAACGAGTGGTAATTTGAGTTACTATTGCTTTTCTATCAGCTGGTACCAGTCTGGCCATTCTCCTCTGACCTCTGGCATCAACAAGGCATTTGCGCCCACAGAAATCCCACTCACTGGATGTTTTCTCTTTTTCAGACCATTCTCTGTAAACCCTAGAGATGGTTGTTCGTGAAAATGCCAGTAGATCAGCAGTTTCTGAAATACTCAGACCAGCCCATCTGGCACCAACAACCATGCCACGTTCAAGGTCCCTTAAAACACCTTTCTTCCCCATTCTGGTGCTCCGTTTGAACTGCAGAAGATCGTCTTGCCCATATCAACATTCCTAAATGCATTGAGTTGTTTCATGTGATTGGCTGATTAGAAATTTGCGTTATTGAGCAGTTGGATATGAAGGATATGGATTTGAAGGATATGACAGTGTAGACTGAGGAATCAATGCTGAATAATGCTTTTTTAATTGAAATTTTTCTCAATATTACTGTTCTTATTATAGTTTTTGTTAAAGAAATGCAGCTTTTAATCTTCTTAAAGATAAAAGGGTGATTTAAAGTTTCAAACAAATGAAAAAACGTTCAAGATCGTATTCAAAAATGAGAAAAAAGTTGACATGTTAGGAAATCTCTCATCTTTTTACCTGTGATATTTTTTTCCCAAGCTGGTATCTAAATAGCTATAGCCTGGCTAGGTTTTTGTGCCAGTTTGTCTAAATTGAAGAAGTCTTTAGTTTAATGCCAGACAATTGTACCATTAAGTGTGGACATATTCGCTCTTAATAATGGCTTATATTGTCTTTATTAGCTCATGTCCAGTGCAGACTTGTTGTAGGAACATTGTCTGTCTGCAGTGCATGTATGATTCATATCTCTTGAGATTTTCATTTTTGCAGTCATTGACAAGGTGATTCAGTTATGAATCTCATTTCATTAAACACTGGCCTAATGTTGTCCAGGTATATCTTTGGAGGAGAATCCTTATAATTATGTGCTCTTTGCATCTACGTATTGCTATTTGCGTTTATGTATGCATGTATACATGTAGGGATAGATTCATATGAGTCTGTGTAAAGCATTTTTGTTTGAGGATAGAGCATTAGAATATAATGCATTTTAGTCTGTATTTCCCCAAGAGAAAACACACTATCTATTAGAAAATAACCATGAGTCTTACCACGGTTAGAAAAGGAGCTTAACCACATATGGGAACTGCCGGGAATAGGAGAGCGATGTTGGTGGCAGACAAACGAGAACAACTCGTAAAATATGTTTTGATAAAGTATCAGAAACTAAGGATTTGTGTTATTGGTTATTGGATGAGACCGTTTGCAGTCAAAAAACTAATTGTAAGTTTTAATTATGGAGACTCAAAGAAGCTGGGACGTAACTTTTTAAGAACACCAGTGCATATAAAGAAAACTTATAAGAACACTGAGTTTGGAATGCTTTGGCAGTCTCTTGCTGCTGTTCTCGCTGTAACAATAGGGTATATGATCAGCTAGTGTTTTTTTCCCCAACTGATAAACTTTAGATAAGGTTAATGTGACTATTTTCAATTTCACAAGGTTCCTTTTACAGCATTGATGTTGTAATGTAATTAAAATACAATCAGTTGACTGATTCATTCAATCATTGACGTAAGCATTAATTTAGTTGAAACATGATGAAAGATCGTGTAAATGCAAGCGCCGTCAGTAGCAGCAGCAGCAAAGTCCATTGAAAATACTGGGGTAAAATAAATGGTCATATTTTATAGACTTGGCACGGAACAATGGAATTTAATGCAGTGCTTCTTGTCCAGTCTGAGACCCACTTTATATCAAATATCAATCAGGCAGTGAAGATCACTGATTTTTAAAGAGCCCCTATTATGGGTTTTTGAAAATCACCTTCCATGTAGTATGTAACACAGCTCTAAGTGAAGTTTCACAAACTAATTTCGAGAGGAGCACGTGATATAATTGACCGCAGCTGGTCTCTCATCTACAATCATTAGTTAGCCAATCAGATTAATCCAAACTCACTATAAGTAGCCTAGCAAATATTACTCCCTTATCTTCATTTTCCGAAGAAACCCCCATCCACCCCTTCTCCACCTTTCTTTCTTTACCACGAGGAGCTCTCGAGAACTACCTGATCTCGTACTCCCCGTCCGTGCTCAATTGACCAGGCGGGAGCCCTGGGCTCAATTATCTCAGGGTTCTCTCCCGGGACAGCATGCCAAACCTGCTAATAGCGTCAAGCTATATCTAAGTGTGAACTCTTGAAGTAAAGTGAAATATCCAGCTAAGGCTTAAATCTGAAAGTGGACAAATTTTAAAACTATTGATTCATCTAAAAAAAAGAGTTGACTCATAGTGGTTTAAATGAATCGTCTTGATAAAGAGTCTTTAGCTGTTTGGGCGTGACGTAAATACAAAACATAATTGTTGCGCGGTCAAATTAACGCCCACTAACACAGCAGCAAAGGCAAACAGATCCTGAAGTCATGAGTCATGAAGACGCTGTGCTTACCTGGATATTATTGGAAGTGTGAGAGAAAGGAGTGGTTCAGAGGACAGAGGAGGAGCGCTGGTGAGCGCTACAACCCCCCCGGCTGGGGGATGTGATCGTTGGGCAAAACAGAGTACAGGTAAGCCCTGAGAACATATAACACTTCAGGCAAGAGGTGCCACAGCAATGATTGCAAATAGAAATGATCTACATGTTTTGTTACTTGTAACCGCTTGTACTGTATCAGGTTAACTCTTTATATTCTCATATCGCGTCTAACGCCACGTTGTAAACGCGACGCGTGCTGCTTTGTTTACGGATTTAAATGCGTTTGTGAGCTCGTTCCACTGCCGTTTGTCGTTGCTATGGCCACCGTTATCTGACCCTACACACGTGCAGCGGTCAAGGTTCAGAATAGTTCAGCTTTTGCTGCTGTGTGGATTAATACTGAATGTGTGTTGTTACGAATAGAGCAATATGCTGGTGTTTAACTGCACTGCTTTCTGCGCTGAGGTGTCTGAATAACACTGTTGAGATGCGGGTACTGTTTACTGTGGTGTTAGTAAGTTTACTATGAAGCGTGTTTCGGGCGTCCGCTGCGATCGGATCCTATACCAATGTTGGCGACCTGAGGGCTTGATAAACCGGGCTGGGCATTTCACTGTCTCGCGCTGAACACTGTTGATCAATCGCAACAGGCTGTCATCGGTCCATTCAGCGCAGATTAGCTTCGCGCTAAGGAGGAGTTTGGGAACAAATGAATCACTAAACGATTCATTTGGGAGTCGCTGGGATAATTGGGTAAAAATAAATTCATATTATAAGACCATGAAAGTGTTTTTTGACCTTGCATGCATATCAATATGTTGTTGGAGAGCCATAAAACCAAAATATGATAATTTTAATGTGTAATAGGGGCTCTTTAAAGAAAACAGACCTTAAACTCTGCGATTTCGGAACTGCATATAATTCATCAGAAGCGTTTGGACTGGGTTGCTGAAAATGTAAAATCCTTCTGCATATACCCTATAAAGTGCTTAATCTTGATACTTGGAAGATCTCTATTTTATTTTTGACTTCTATTTTGAAATAACTTTCCACAAAATTTCTGTCAGTCTCCATTTGGAGTTGGAGTCTATGAATGCGATTTATCTCAACTTTTGCTTTCATCGTCTATGAAGTTTTAATGTGCTTCGCTACCTGCTGTGTTTGCCCAGTTAATATTCTTGAGCTGTGTTTGTTCTTCAGTTGTCGCTGCAGTGTGCCAGACCCGTCTAATGCTGTCAGCTTTCTCAAAGAGTTGGCTTGAGGTTCCTCCGTCTTAATGTGCTTTTGCTCAATTTGTAAACATCCTGATCTTCAGTATTCTCGTGTCAAGGCTGTTTTCAGTGCTGAGAGCAACATGTAGATTGTGTCTTTGATTTTTTTTTTTTCTACATTCTCACCGTATTGATCAGCCCATGGGCAGTCATTAAAGTCGTTGGCTCGTGCTCCTGGTGGACTCTGGGTAGCCTCTCTGAACTCGACGGTCAGCCGTTAACCAGTTATATTAAGATGCATGAGGTCGCTCTCAGCGGCAAGGTGTGCGCCTGGCGTTAAGCTGCGCTCTCCCTCTGGCTGGCTTCAGTGTGTTCTGGGTAATTAGGGTAGAGGGTGTCTGCGCTGCCATTCACCTCCCAGGCAGCATCTAATCAAATCCCACTTCAAAGCTGAGGGATTTCAGCCCCGTCCTCTTCAGAGCACGAGACACTCCCACATGCGCGCGCACACACACACACACACCTCTGGATTAGCCAGGCTAAACTGCCATCAGAAGCTGGCCTCTATTTTTGTCATGTAAATGGTAAGTTGGTGAGCAGTATCGGGAGGTCGTCTGAGTACTCTAGCTTCTAGAAGAAGGCTTAGACTAAATTCAGAACTTTCAGTTGAGTTAAAAAAAAGTTTTTCTATTTTTAGATTATTAATGTTAAAGGGTTGATTTCATGTTTTTTTTTTATTTTTTTTTTTTAAATTGTATTAGTTAGATTAGGTGAAAGATAAAAAAATTAAATCACTACACAAGACAAAAGAATATACAAAGAAAGCGCATGAGGAGCTCAATAAAGCACAATATGAAAAAGGCTTAAAAGATGCTTAAAGGGATAGTTCACACAAAAATTGTCATTTAGGGTATTTTCACACCTGCTTTATTTAGTTCGGTTGAATCGCACTAGTTTGTTTTCCCTCTTGGTGCGGTTCGTTTGGACAGGTGTGAATGTAGCAATCACACTCGAGTGCGCACCGAAAAAGCGTACCGAGACCTCATCGAAGAGGTGCTCTTTCAAACAAACCCTGGAGCAGTTTGTTTGTGGTGAGAACATATTCCAAACTAAAACAGACCCAACCACAAAAAGTACTGCACCTTTTTGGATCAATCCAGCTGCCGTAGTCCGATGCGTTGTCCCATCTTATGGGGTGTGGAAATAAATATTTGTTGACGGTGCTTTACCAACAATTTTAAACCGAGAGAGAGAGAGGGAAAAACATGACCTGATAGATCGTTGGTAATATTTCGAGAAGATGACCGTGTTGCAGTTTAGCTAAATTATTTCACGCCTCCGCCTGAAGTGACTTGCGATGTGCCTTCGCCGTTTGCAATGCATTCTCGAAATGTATAGTTTGTCTAAAGTGATTTATACAAACTATATAGAATACGTTACTATGACCAGGGATACAATCAGCCAGCGCAGTCGCCCCTCCATAGTAAAAAGCTATATTTTGTGTCTGCCGGTTTGTTTACTTGCAGGAATTCCATTGCTATTTTTCGCGCACATGAATTCTGACCAATCGAAAAGGAATTAACAAATACATTCAATAACATCTGGCCAATGAGTGATGTGGATTTTGTCAAATGACATGGTTCTTTTTTTACTGGTTCGGACCAAAGCAATCAGTGTGGTTTGAAAAGACGGCAGAAAAATGCTACAATGTATCATTTGTTGCTCTTGGTCTGGACCAAATGAACCGAACCACAGATGCAAAAGCACTCGTACTCACTTTTGTTTCAAGCCAATTCGTTTTTTTTTTCTTCTGTTGAACACAAAATAGTATATATTTAAGAATGTTGGAAACCTGTAACTATTGACATCCATAATAATAGAAAAAAGAAATGCTATGTGAGTCAAAGGCTACAGGTTTCTGACATTCTTCAGTATATCATCTTTAGTAAACTATCTCTTTAAGACAATTATATAGGTTTGTGTAATTTTCAGTTTTAAGTGAATAAAAGTTACATAAATGTTACAAATATTTTCCTTTCAGCAACTAGCTTAAACTAATTTATTATTATATATTATTAGTTTCAGTAATTTAGCATTTTTTATTTCATTAGTTTTTTGTTGTTCACATTTCACTACAATTTTGGTTAAATTAGTTTTAAGCTAAACTAATAAATGATTTCAAAATGTTCCTTTGCAGCTAGCTAAATTTATTTTTGTTATTATATATTTATTTTATTTCTATTCGGTTAGTTATTTTTCAGTTATTGACAAAAATATAAAGGTGCTCAAATAATGATTTTTGCTAACAGTTTGACTTTCTAGTTATTCTCATCAATCATCTGATAACTAAAACAAATCTAAAGTTGTTGTTTTTTTACCATCATTCTCGTTTGGAGAAATGGCACATCATATTCTGGCTACACAGAGAAAACACATCAGTCAGTATTCAAAAAGATCATTCACAAGGCCAAGTTTAATAACAACCATTAAAGCCATAGAATGTGATGATTGCCTCATGAGTGAGAGCTCCTTTAGGCAATTTTTTAGTTAACTATAATAGCCCTAAGTCTCGTGCTAAGATGCTATTAAAAATATTATAATGCTTGATGATTATTTACAGAATTAAAAAAAGTGATTTATGATGTTAGTCGAAATAATGAATAGGTGAATATGAGAAGCAGACAAGTAACTGCATCCAAAAGCTCATACTGTGTTGTAGATTACAGTTATCTTGTGGCCTACTACTAAATAATGTATACAAATATTTACATTTTTTAGCTAAATGGGTTATTTCTATCATCGTGCATTGTTTAAATATACATTTTAAACTGTAATTTAAAAAAAAAAAAAGAAAAAAAAAGTGTGTTTTTATGACAAGTTTACATACATCACAACCTCTAGATATTGAATGGATTTCCTGAGATAAAAGTAAATTAAAATTCATCACTGATTCAGTCAATGATTTCCTCTTTCAAAATTCACTTTGCCCTTGTTTTTGCGCCGTTTAGACTGAAAGGTATAGTTCACCCAAAAATGAAAATGTGCTCACCATTTACTCTTCCTCTAATTGTTCAATACCTTATTATTTATCTATTGTTGAACACACAGAAAAAGTTATTTTGAAAAATGTTAGAAACCTGTAACCATTGACTTCCATAACATTTGTTTTGCCTACTATAAAAGTTAATGGTTACAGGTTTCCAGCATTTTCAAAATAGCATTTTATGTTCAACAGAAAAAAATAACTCGTACAAGTTTATGACAAGTGGAGCTTGAGAAAATGATGACAAAATGTTCAGTTTTGGGTGAATTATCCTTTTAATATATTTGGTGCATCACATCTTTGATGAAGAAAAACAAATTTCTTTGGATTAACTCTTACTGATAAATTAGAAATGATCTATTTTGATTTGATGTCGTCTTAAAAAAATGCTAATTTAATTAGGCCGTTCACCTTACTTGCCTCTGTATTAGTAAGATAAAAGTCCATTTGGATTTGAACTGCAGAGTAATTACATGTAAATTACTGTTTTGAAGAGTTTTTTCTCATTTACAGAGGAAAAAGATGACTCTGATGAGGATGATGAAGGCCTGGAGGACCTCACCGACCTGAGTGATGAAGATAACGAGGACGATTCTGGTGATTATGTTTCTGTTTTGCGTGAGGCTAGATATGCTTGTTTGAGGAAACTTCTGTTTGTTTTCATTATTCACCTGTATTTGGCCTGTTTTGAACTGTTCCCCATTCCTGTGATTTATCTTAGATGGAGACCAGAAGCAGCCTTCATCTTCTAAAGGCAAAGCTCCAAAAAAGATGTTGAGCACAGAGCTGAAACAGGTGGCTGAGGGAGATGAAGATATGGTTGAGGACCTGGAGCTCTCAGATCAGGACTAAAATCGGTGTTATATCAGAGGGACTTTTCTATTTCACTATTAATACTGCTTTTAAAGGAACACTTGACTTTTTTTTTGGAAATAGGCTCGTTGTACAAATCGCCTCCAGGCCTGGCGGAGCACTTTTAGCTTAGCATAAATCATTGAATCGGATTAGACCATTAGCAATGAAATGTTGCTATTTTCTAGGTCAGTATAGAAACTATCAAGGATCAAACTAATCAAAGAACTTGGCAACCACAGCAACTTCTCATTTTCAAGATAAAAGTTCTCCTGCCAAACCCAGAAACGGCTAAATGGATTTAAAAATGGTAAAACTCCACTGTTTAACTCTAGGTGACTTTTAAAATGAGAATATTTCCAAAAGAGGTGGAGTGTTCCTTTAAAGGAATATCTCCTTTAAGAGCCATGTACAGCGCCTGTTGTAGTGATAACATATTTTTTGCACTGTTTTTTTACACCCACAAGGACTCTTCTTCATAGTTCATCTAATGCTTCATAATATTGCCGAAATGAAGGCCTTATTAAAAGCGTTTACCTTATGAAAACTAAAGGGTGTCTCTTTCTGCTCAGTGTTGCGTTGTTGTGTTCTGAGGTGTTGAATTGGAGGCCAGAGGCAGGAGGTGGAGGTGCAGGGTCGGCCCTGAGCACCAGGCTGCCAAACGCTCGTATCATCCACTGCCAGGCTGTGCTGGCCAGGTGCGGAGAGAGGAAGAGAAGAAAACAGAGCACAGCCTGTTCTCACGCCAAAACATCTCTCCCCTTCAGTGCTTTCACGTCACTTTCTGAAACCGCTTGGCTTTTACTAAATGTTTTAAAGCACTGTTTAAGCTGCCAGAACTCCACACCGCTCTAGTGGTGCTGTAGGAAATTGGTTAAGAAAGACTAAGATTAAGACAAGTTTTATTTGTTCTATTCTAGTAGTTTTTTAACATAAAAGTGTAGCTCACCCAAAAATGAAAATTTAGCTCACTCTTAAAGGGATAGTTCACCCAAAAATGTAAATTACCTCATCATTTACTCTCCTTCATGCTGGTTCAAAACTTAATAAATGATCAATTCTGATTGCTGCTACCTATCGACTTTTATAGTAGGAAACAAAAATTATGGAAGTTAATGGGTGCCAACTATCTCTTTAACCTTCCTATTATTCTTGAGGTCAATTTGACCCCATCCAATGTTAAACATATGTATATATATAATTAACTTTTTTTTTTTGCTTCATATTGAATGACTTTTCGAGCAGCACGGTGGCGCAGTGGGTAGCACAATCGCCTCAGAGCAAGAAGGTCGCTGGTTCGAGCCTCAGCTGGGATTTTTGTGTGGAGATGCATCTTCTCCCCGTGTTGGCGTGGGTTTCCTCCGGGTTCTCTGGTTTTCTCCACAGTCCAAAGACATGCGCTATAGGTGAATTGGGTAAGCTATATTGGCCCTAGTGTATGTGAGTGTGTGCAAGAGTGTGTGAGTGTTTCCCAGTGTTTGGTTGCAGCTGGAAGGGCATCCGCTGCATGAAACGTGCTGAATAAGTTGGGACTAAGCTGAAAAGAAAATGAATGAATGACTTTTCCTAATTTAATGGGAAAAACTTGGTAAACATAAAACTAACATATTATTTTTTCAATGCCCTGTACACATTTTGTCACATCTGTGTTCTTTGGGCCTTTAGCTGAATAAAACATTTATTTTATTTTATTTTATTTATTTTATTTTAAATTCACTAAAATTTTATGTCAAGTATAATAAAAAAAAAAAAACTAACACTACCATACCTGTAGTACTGCGAGAACCACTGACAGTGGGGATAAGGGCAATACTAATTCTCACGTGAACTTTGATATTTCCTGTGCCATGGGGGAGGAGAAAACCTAATTCTTGCAAGAACTTTGATATTTTCTCTGTTTGTTTTTTAGTGTTGTTAAGTAGTCAACAAAGACATCAATTACCTGGCACTAACCTTTTAACAATTGTTTTTTTTAACATATTCTGGAGGTTTTTTATTGCTGTGGTCAAATTGACTCCAGTGGGGAAAAGGTGTTCGCAGATTTTAGGTTAACGAGAGGGTTTAAGGGTGTTTCCAAACATTTAGGAGTTTCTTTTTTTATTGAAAACAAAAGAATGCTAGAATCCAGTAGCTATAGACATCCATGCTACGAAAAAATGTGGAAGTCCATCGCTACCAGTCATTCTTCAAAATATCTTTTGTTTTCAATAGGAAAAAAACTTTTGGAACAAGTGGATGGTGAATAAATGACAGAGGTTTCATTGTGTGAACCATGCTTTTAAATTTCTAAAATAGAAATGTCTAACTGACATCAATTTCAAGACATTTTGCATGTTTATTAAGGTCAACATTCACTGTAATTGAAAATAAAAGATTCATAAATTGGGATTCACAGAGTAAACAATAATAACTTTTTAAAATCAACTTTGGTTGTGCTCACAACTGTGCATGACAGCTGTTGTTTATGGCTGAAGCATCTTTCCTGTTGCATAATGGGACTGTGCATGCACGTGTTTTGTGTTCTGTTTTTTCCATCACTCCCAGTGCCGTTCGGAACGTCAGGCAATAGTAAATTAAGGCCACCGTGACTGAGCGTCAGCTGGGCCGCATTAGAGTAAATTCAGTTTTCATTAGAGCTGCAGCAAGCATCATGCTTGTATTTGCACGAGTCTGGGTAACAGGTTTACTCGTCTATCACTCAGAGCACAGTCTATCACATGCAGCACCTGGCGCTGACAGTCATGGGTATAGTAAAAAGATTTTTTTTTTTAAGGGGCGGATGGCGGGCGTCCCTCAGAGTCAGTTGTTCTTTGGGTTAGGCGGGGGCCACAGGGGCCCTGGCCTGCAACTGAACCTGACGCTCTGACAGCTGTTGTTGACCTGAACCCTGCTCCCCCTCCACATGCACCCTCCTCTAACCAGGGGATTTACCATCCACTGGGGCTGCCACTCCCTGCCCTACTGTGGAGGAGTTTGGAAATAAACATTACTCAGAGAAAAAAAGAGCAACATGCATTCGTAAGTTTTCAATAGGATTTATTTCACCCAGCGGAGAATAGAAAAATAGGATGAAGACAAAACATTGATGGGAAATCTAGAGACAATTTTAATTAATTGCTTACATGTTTAAAAGGAAAAACCATTTCAAAAATTTGCATAAAGAGCTTTGTGCCTTCCATTTCCCTGCAACAAAGAGAAAAGTATCGTTCTTTGGGATCAATTTGAGGACAATTGAATATTTTGTAGCTCTAACTACAGCAAACAAATTCCTATAAATATTTTTTTTCTCATTTATATGCTGAAGTGGCATTTAAGATCGGGGCTCATGATTATTACAACTGGAATACACAGCAAAAAAATAGGAACAAAAAGTACCACCAAGCCAGTCAGTCACATTTTGTTCAGTAATAAAGATTTTTTAACTCGTGCAACTACATTTAACAAAACGTACCACTTATTTCATCTTCAGTATATTCTTATCTTGAGCATGTTTCTGTACAATTCAGGATAATATGTCTTTCCCACAGCAGTAAATGTGACCTCACAGTGGCATTAATCCATCTACAGACTGGCATTGAAAGGGATGTACGTTCTACCCTAATGCTCTTTTTTTTCTGGGGTTGTGAAACTAAAATGGGCCCAGATGTTTGTTGGGTGAGAGATTGGGCCATTGCTTTGGCTGATGGCTTTTGGTCGCAGGAAGTCTAAGTGCTTTAAATGTCTCCTTTTCCCCATCCCACTTCCTTCAGTATGGCCCTGTATGTGTACCTTGTTTCGTCACTGGTGAGATCAATGCTAGATCTCGTTTGAATATTCCACATCCATCCGTCTTTGGTTTTGGACTGTGGAATGCATAGTTGCACTGGTCAAGATTGTATGTATTCCTCTTTGGAGGATTTAGTCTTTCAAAGCTAAACCAACTGGAACAGCTGGAAGTTGGTGAAGGTGGTGGCATGAAAGCAGGAAAAGAAAGTGTCTCTTTTGAAGTTCACTGCTCCCCGAGAATGTTGGGTACCACGAGAGTATATCTCAGTGAATGGTGCTTTCCTGCAATGTCTGACACAAGAGAGTCTTGTATGTGTACCTTGTGTCCTCACTGAATACGACTCTCTTCCTTCAAGCATGCTGTTTAGGAGCAGCTGTCGGCTCACGTTCATCTCTCACACACTCTTAGCGCTTCCTGTCTCGTCCCCGAGTCCCTATTTGCACATCTTTGGATTTTGGCATCCTCGCAACCACTGCACAGGGTGGAGCTGTTTGAGCCAGAGTCGTTTTATCAGTGTCTCTCGTCTTTCTGCACATTTCTCCACACTTTTCCTAAAAAAGATTAAGTGCCTCTGCATGAAGGTCCTCAAGTTTGCTTTTTATTTCGGGAGGGGGGTAGAGGGGGTAAGAGGAAGGAAAGAATAGTTCAAAGAGGGCCCCCTTCATGCCCTCTCTCCATCTTTACCTCCTTCCTGAAGCGCTGCCTCTGCCATATGGAGAAGCAGTCAAAAGTTTTAATGGCCGATTCTACGAGGGAGGTTTAGTGGAGTCGTAGGCTCCCGCTGAGGAGGGGTTTCCGTTCTCCTGTTTAGGGGAGGTGCGGCAGGCGGGTGGGGGCACGCTGAATGGGGAGGAAGTGCTGCTGGTAGAAGGAGGGCGGGTCTCAGTGGGCAGGGGGTCTCTGTCTGTAGGGCGCAGAGCAGATGGCGGCAGCGGGAGGGCCAGCGGGAAGCTGGTCATGTAGAATATTCTGCCAATACGTCGCGCCACCTGAGGAAAGCAGCAACATGCCAGTGTTATATCTCACACTGTCTCCCAACAGGAAGTACATAAGGATCTACAGTACCAGAGGTATAAAATGTTTGCTACTCAGATCTACTCCGATTGATAAATGCAGAAATGTAATTACACTTAAAGAAACTGATACAAAAGTGGCCTATGGGTTATGGGGGCCTGTGCAAGAAAATGAACTATGGGTGCACTCACACTATGCTATCCGAACCATGCCCAGGTGCGTTTCCTGGTTTGTTTGACAAGTGTGAGTGCTTCGAATCAGACCCAGGTGTGGTTCAGTTGGCCGGCCCTGGCCTGGTTGGAAGAGGTGGGCCAGAGCGTGGTTCAGTTGGGCTCAGGCGCACTTTGCACTCTCACTACAAGTGTACCACATGTACAAGTGTACTTTTAAGGGACTGTTTCATATGGATTTATTAATCATTCTTACTTTTCAATGAACTGTTGTAGTTTAGTAAACATACAACCCCTTGCTGCACGTCAGCTGCCACCCTTAGCAAACATCCTAATACGTGCAGCACGATGACTTTTATGCTAATTTATGAGCGTCAAAAGTTGAGGATCTGTTCAGCAAAATATTTGACTGCGTGTCACTGCAACCCAAACGACTAAAATGATATAACCAAAGCAATCGCCACTGTGCTGAGTGAGAGCACTTCTCTTCCTGTTAAACTAAACAGTCGCATCTTCGATGACGTAAGCGTGCTCTGGTTTGGAAGGCAGAATGCAGTGTGAGTGCAGGTCATTGGGGGAGAGAGGAGAAGGGACGATCAAGCTTCGGCACAGTTCAAGACAACTGTACCTAGTGTGAGCACCCTATGAGTGCAGCTACTGAGTCTGCTCCTGCAGGACCACATTCTTCCCAAGTTTAGATCGAACCTTAACCAAAGCACCTGCACAAATGTTTTGAGTGATCATGAATATCTTGATTAGCTTGCACAGGTGTGTTTAATCAGGGTTTGAAAACTCAGGAAGGTAATCAGTGTTGTGGCCCTCGTCCAATCCCAAATGGAGTAACTCCATATGGTTGACTCTTCGTTCCACAAGACTAGAGTGTACCATTCGACATGTTAGTTTTCAAAAGATTGCTTGCTACAACAACCTCCACCACTATCCCCTTTCTTGAGGACGTGTACACACTTATGCCGAACCTGTATACAGTAGTCAACATTTGAAGTTCAAAACCTTTCATCAAAGTTGTTCTGAAACTATTGAACAACACTCATTCTTGTCTTAGGACAATTAAGAAAAACGTTTTTGATCCACTTCAAATGTTGACTGCTGTAGATTGATTCTCAAAGTCCTGTGGTCCTCAAAGTCCCGTGTCTTGCAGAGTTTAGCTACAACTAAAGTTCAACTAATCAAAATCTCAGAATTGCTTAACAACTACATGCAGGTCCTCCAGGAGCAGGATGTTTAAATGTATATTACCTGAGAGCGGATCTTGAGGGCAGGCCCCAGTTTTAATCCCATGTTGTTAAGCAAGTGGTCTTCTGTCAGCAGTGGCAGAGTCTCACCATCAATGGCCTGCTCTCTGAAGACCTGTAACAGAGGACCTAGCTTCAGCTGATGTTGATAAACACGGTCCAGTTCAAGCAACATGCATGCAATTTACAAGACTCATTCCACGAGGAAGCTCATGCACACTTGGCGTTAACAGTGAAATGTGGTGCGCTGCGGTCGACGGTGGGGCTTTGATGATGCGCTGAGCATGCGACACTGACATCCAGTGTGGTGAGATGTGTGAGACGACAGAGCTGTGAGTGAGAAAGATAAGAGCAGCGCAGAGCGGCCTTCTAACTTTTTAAAGAACACATCTAAATCAAGCTGTTCTGGTCTAATGTTCTGGTCTAGAAATTGCAGCACACGATCTTCGTTCTGTGCTGTACTGTATGTCTCCAGCAGCCCCTGTTAAAGGCAGGGGGAGGAGAGGAGGCATCCAATGCTCTGCTCCTGCTCTTGTCCTCACCTGTGTGTACTCCCCACAGCCTGCTAGGCTGCTGATGAAGCTGCACACCTCCTCCACACTCCACTTGCTGATGTCCTCGACTGCTCCTGCCTCTTCTCCGTCCACGAAAAGACCTCCCATGGCGCCTGTGGACCCCGCCGGGCCGAAAGGAAGCAGAAATCATTAGAGACAGTAGGCCCCCTGTCCCCTTAAACACACGCTTGTGCCTACACACTGCTATGTTATTGACCCTGCCTATTTCAAAGTTCAGTAAAGGTCAGCAGCAGGGCCCCTTCCTGGAGGAGGTCTCTCAGCTGGAGCAGGTAATGCGTTTCAGATGGCCAATGTATTAGTTGAGGCTAATAAGTTGCTAGCTAATAACTAGCTATTAACGCTTGGTTAGACTAAATACATTATGCTACTTTAATTTTTGTGAAGCACAAGATATTCAGAACAATGTCCAGTCTACTCTTTCCAAACAAGTCGATGATCCAAAATGGACCAGCTTTGTTTGAGGAACAACCCCAAATTTAAGTTCCTGACTTTTTTTTTATTGTTTCATACTGTTTTTTTTTTTAATACTTTTGGAACTTTAATTGACATACCTTTGAATGTATATGGAGAGGAAAAACTGTGTGTAATAGTATATTGCCATACACCCAAAGCGCGTTACAATCCTATAAGGGGTTCTTTCCACATCACCATTTTATAAAGTAAAATCTTAATTGTGTTTGTGTGCTTACTGTATTTTCTGTATGTTCTATACCAGTGCATTTTTGTGTGTGAGCCAAAATCGTTTTGTATGTTGCATGTTGAGTGCAGTATTTGTTAGAATGCCTGAGGATGGTTAGCTCAGCCTCTTACTGAGTTGGTCACTTCCTCATTAGGAGACTCATTTTCCATTAAAACTTGCTCTGGGCTTGCTTGCACTCTGGGCTCAATTTCTCAGTTTCTCTCTCTTATTCTGTTGCTCACTTTTTCTGTCTCTCTAAGGACAAGGAATACTATCTGAACCCCAGAATTTACAGATAGTTAAAGTTGAGGAGAAGACATGTGGTGTCACTAACACTAGTGCTCTCTATGTTTGTATTGAATGTGGATATGGAAATGCATGTAGTTTCTCTCAAAGCATTTGCTTTAGATTTTGTGATTTAGATGTATTTAAATCTGCATTTTGTAAACTCACCAGTGTGAAAGTAAGGACTGGAGTACGGAAAGGTGAAGGGCAGCATTTGTCCAGGCAAAGTGGGTAAGGGTGGGATTCCTGGTGGCAGGTATTTAGCCTCATTCTTGCCAAGTCCTGATGTGAAAAGGTGGTGAGTTGGTGACTCTTGGCCTGTGGAGCTACAAGGTACACTGAGCCTTCCTGACCCTTCCCCTAGCTCTTTTATTGCTTCACTGGACTTGGTTACATCCTTTCCTTGACACAGCTCTGAACCAAGACTATGTCCGTCCACTTTGGAAAGCCTCTCCGGCCTGTCTTCCCCAACCTCTGCATCATTCTCTGAGTCTTTCATGTCTTCATCCATTCCCTCTGTTTCTACATCTCGCACACAGCCCTCTCTTAGCATCTCTTTAGTCTCAGATGAACCCCCCTGTTGGTCCCCTTGGAGTGGTCCACCTTTCCTCAAGCTCTTCCTGTTGCTAAGGTCTTTAGAGGAAGTGCCTCCTGCTGCCCCCTGGTGGTTGAGGGAAAGTAATGGGGTGTTGTTGTGCCGCAAAACCAGCATGGCATTGCGGCGATTGAGCTCCTCTCGGAGCGGGTGGCCTTCTGGGATTTCTTGCAGGCTGCGTAAGGCAGGGTGTTCTGCAGGGAGCCCGGGATGCAGGCCCAGTGGGTCCGCCAGCAGTCGCTGCCTGTGGAGGTTCTCTAACTCCTTCTGTCTCAACAACTCAGCAGACATTTCCAACCTGGAGGAACAATCCACAATCAGAGAGGCATGTTGCATCTCAAAGAAAAATGTTCACAGAAAAACTGGCATCTATTACATAATGATATGAACTTCCACAGTATGGTTCTGTGCATTATCATCTGAATTTGTCTTTTGATAAGCATCAACAGTTTTTCAAACATCACAGTAGTTGATTAAGCCACATTTCTAGGTCCAAATCTATAACATTACCTTGCAAGGTTCTGTTTACGAAGAATCTCCTGTTGACGGGCGAACATCTCCGCCTGAGCAGGCTGCAGGAAACCATAACCTAAAAGACAATTACGAGAGAGCTTTACATCAGTTTTGCATTGTATTCTATTTGTATATTTTTATTTGTACAATATAACACTTGTTAATTACATAAACTCCCCAAAAATGATGCCATTTTTAAAAATCAGAGATAATTTTTCAATGCAATTAGTTAATTTTTGAATTATATGGCTGGAAAACGCCCTATACCCATTAAAGAAACTCCCAGGTTAAACGAGTTTAGAGTTAAAGTGAGTGCGTTGCATCTGGCAGAGATGAATCTCACCTGGGGCTTGGCAGAGGGCAGAAGGCATGCCCAGGAACGGGGGACGCAGGTGAGGCCCCAGAGCAATATGAGGAGCATTCTGTGGGGACAGCAATGGTGGAGGGTGCGATATATCTCTGTGTACACAAATAAAAAACACACCATCATTAACCAACTGCTACTGTTATTTCTATTGTATTGTAGTCACTATTGCAAATGGCTAACACTGGAAACAGTATTGGTGTCATGTTTGCAACTTGGCTTGGCTTGTCCTTAGCAACCAGATTAAAATGTTCACAATATAATTTCTAACCCTTTTCATATTTTAGAGGGCAATAGGTTGATCAACAACCGTATGGAAATCATGGTTCAGTTCTTCATCTGTGTGGTACAGTTTTTACGGGCTTTATGGCGATGATACAGCTTTCTGGTTTATAGTAATGATTTTAATAGTCCATTATGGCTCTTTTTGCTATAAGAGTAATGATTCAGGAGTCTGGAACAGTTGTACAGTGTTACGGTAATGAACAGGTTGTCAACTATCTGTTACTTCTGCATGGAGCTATAGTCACAAATACAGGTTTCTAAAGTCTAAAGGTAATGCTGTGTTCTCTTCCATCATCTATTTTTATCGCTCCCTCCATTGCATGCGAGCAACCGTAGCCCCTCATCAGTCCTGTCACGCTGCGGACAGCGGCACTGTTTGTATCCTTGCACCCCTTCACCACCACCACCTCCATCATCTCCTCGCTCTTACTCCCTCCCTCTTGCTCTGCGGCCCTGCCACTCTGGTAATGAGGCCTGAATGCACAATAAGAGCATGTCATACTCCGACAGCTGGGGCGGCCCCCCAGCCTCGCCCGGGCTACAGGCTGAAGCACCCACTAATTAACACAGTTCTTCCTCTTCCACCCCAACACACACGCACACATCCCCCTCCTCTTCCTGTCTCTCTCTGCCGTATTCAGCCAATAAAAAGGTGGCATGTCGCGTAGCCTCAATTATATTTTTCTCCTTTTGTACAGGCGGAGAACACAGGCTGTTCGTATACAATACAGCGGTCGCCTTTATTGAGCCTCAGCGGGGGAGAAGGAAAATGAGAGGAGGGGTAAAAAGGAGGGAGGGAAAAAATATGAAGACGTGTGCTATGACTGCAAGTGGTGAGGTGTTGAAATCCAGGCACAACCTGCAGTGTCTTTTAAAGCTTTTACTGCACCTTTGTCAATGCAAGCCCCTTTATTTACTGCAGCACTTCTTTACTGAGCCCCCCAACACACACACACACATGCATAAATATAAATGAAGCCCTACATGCCTAAAGCAAGCGAAAGAACAGTGTGGTTGCTTTGTACTTGTGACTGAGCAACGCTTGCTCCAGGGGGAGAGAGAGCATCGCAGCACAACACAAACACATAAACATCCCAACAGAAAAAATGAAAAACCCATCTGAAATGAGGAGAGAAGCCATAGTTTGCTGTGCTCTACTTAGGGTTTACATCATTTTTGAGCTAAAGACTCTTCTCGTGTCTTTCTTGAGCAAAAAACAAGGGGAAAAAAACTAGGGAGGGATAGAGTGAGTTTGTGAAGGGGTGGAGGAAGGTGTGGAGAGACACAAAGGGGGGAAATCATCGATCGATTGGGCGGCTGTTGAAATGTTAATGCTAATCGTATAACCGCTTTCCGCCGGTGCCTTGCACTTCTGTGGCAGCTCCAATTAATCTGGAAGAAGGCAGCGCGTGACCTTGGGGCCGGGAGTCGGGCCGGCAGCCCAGCCATGCTTATGTAATTACACTGTGAAGTGTGTAATCACCTGGCCTAATCCCTCAGGCCTCACAATTAGCCCGGGCGGCGCTGGCCAGGCCTGCCAAACTCTGCGCCGCCCTGCGCGGCCCACAGATGAATAACGGTCAATTAAAGCTGCATGACTGGGGCCGCGAGGCGTCCGCTCGATAGTAATTAGCTGTAATCATGGGGAGACGTGCCCGGCAGACGTGCTTCTCCTTTTATAGGAAGCAATTTTGGAATGAGGCAAGCATTAACCGTTTCACTCTGGGTCTTTGGCCCACAGAAAAAGAAAAATGGGCTTTAGAGAGAGAGCAGGGGAAAAATGGGGCGATACAGTGGAGGGCAGGGTCTACGATTCTGTTTAAACATGTATTTTTTTACATAAGATATTTAAAATGTCAACTTGTGGCACCAGACGAAATAGCAACAGAACCTGTACATGATTTAAAAAATAAATAAAAATCTGTCACAAGCAAAAAACACTATAGCTGCGTCCCAAATCACATACTTCCATATTATATAGTACGCTAAAAACAGTATGCGAGCAGAGTAGTATGTCTGAATTCATAAGGTGTCACAAATCGCATACTTATGCACTATTCTACGCCATTTTGTAGTATAAATAGTGAAAGTTGTGTGTTCATACTGAAAACTCTAAAAATAATAAGTGCACTTTAAGTACCCGGATGATGCACTTATTCGACTGGTAAAAATAAGTGTGGAATGTTGGACACTTCACGCAACGCCGCATGTAGCGGAAGGGGCGGAGCTTTTAGGCACTGATGTTGGATTACTTTATTTATTTTGGATTAAAGCAGTATTCTACAAGAGTGATTATAGTGCCTCCCGATGGTGAATGCGTTTATACTCATGGCAGGTATTATTTGGTCATTTAGTCATTTATTTCGCTAATTTGGCAACCGTCAAGCATCATCTGGGAAAGGGTTTAAATTTCCGCTTCGTAAAAAAACGTTAGTGTTCCATTTGGGACAACACTACATACATATACTATGCTGTTGAGTGTGTAAGTGCATAAGTACATAGTGGATAAGAGCACAGTGTATAGTGTACCATTTAGGATGCGTCTATAGAATTCGAAAAACAGTATGCGAGAAGTGCCCGGATGACCTACTACTTCCGCCGAGATTCTGAAGTATGCATTCGATGCACGCTGCACTATCCCATGATGCCCCGCAAGAGAATTTAAGAATGGGAGTGAAGCGACGCAACTCACGTGGGTAGGTCACGTGATTATGACAAAAAGGCGGATGTAGCAAGTCCGAGTTCCATTCATACTGCTCACATTCATACTGTAAAGAACGTACTTTTCTAACGGCCAAGTAGTACGTTTAAATTAAAATGCAGTACCTACTGGGTAAAGTCTAGATAGGAAACACGGCCGGCCGGAAGTGCGATATGCACATTAATATAGCAGCATTTTTTATGACACTGTATAACAAGAATTTATATTTTTACAGTACTGTGAGAGTTGGGTTTAGTGTAAGGGTAGGGTGGACGTTAAAAAATACTATTTATTGGGTAATTTAATAGATAACATAAATAATACTCGGTACAACTACTGTTTTTATGTTACTGTGATGGTTGGGGTGAGGATAGAAGTTAATAAAATACAATTAATGGGAAATTTAATAAATAATATAAATCATTTTCCTTAACTTTCGGCCGCAACCATATCTGATCTAGCAACAACCTACAGTACCTAGTAGTAGGTGGTTTCGGACGCAACCTCTATTTTCTGAAACCCATACACTGAGTCCGTCGTATCTTCTACTGTTCTAGACCATCTTCCCCAAAAAAGAAGACAATTCATCAGAAAACCTTTTGTTTCACAGATTACTGACGTGATTAAATTACTGCTTTGCTTTAAAGTCAAGATGTCCCTTTAGGTAGAATAGATAGAAGGAAGTATTGCAACATTGCACGGGCGGCTTTAAAAATGCTTACATTTATTTCCAGCACAAAGACTGTTCAGTTTATCAGCTTAATTACCTCTACATCTTTTGAAGACTGCCTCTGTTCCTCCACCCTGCCCCATTTCTGCTTTTCTCTATCTGTCGATCTCTGTCTAGCTCTCTCACAACCTAGCTGGCGGTAGGGCAAGTAGACGCCACTTGTGTTCGCTCATGTGTGACGACCTGTCAGAGTGGCAGCGGCGTCGCTCCCTGCCTGAAAGCAACGGCAGTGTGGAGCGTTGCATCTATTTGTGTGTGTGTGTGTGCGAAGGCGGAGGCAGAGCACCAAACTGGCCAGACGAGTAAGAGAGAGAGAGAGAGAGAGAGAGAGAGAGAGAGAAAAGTGGAGAGGAGCTGACAGGATGGCCCTTAATGAGAGGAGCGCGGGGGATTAGCCGCTCGCCACACCGTGCCCGCCTCGCCTTGACTCGAGGCGGGAACACATTTGCACAGGAAGCACATTAAAATGCATAAGGCTCTTGCTCACCCACCGCCCCCCACCCCAGACCACTGTCTGTTGCTTGTGATGCCCCACATGCCAAACACATTAGGATTTGCCTTGCAGATTCCCTAAATGCAATCTGCCATTTAAACCCAGACAAATGGCCAGCAGTGGCTGCAGGACTATTGATCTTGGTAATGATTTGTTTTTAACAATAGCCACTAATGGGCGTCAGATAATCAATTATGGAGAGTCGATAGAAAGGTGAGCTTGAGGAATGGCTTCCGGCTCACTGTTTTAGCCTGGTGGACTCTGTCGATGCTTTAGAGGGGTTTGCAATGTCACACAATCAGTGCTAAAAGCTTATAGCCTACTCAAACATCCAAGCCAGTATTCTGTCATCCATATATTTCCCCCCATCATATTCTCGTATGCCTTTGATTCTTCTGTGGAGAAGAAAAACGGAGACTTTGAAGACTGTGCTGGTAGCTCTTTTAAATGCATTATCCACTGACTAGAGAATTGAGCTTTGAAAAGTGATTGTTTAAAAAAAAGACTAAATTAAAGTGTTTGTAGTTTATCTTTATTATGAATTTAAGACAAACAAGACTAAGGCTCAATCCCAATTCTATTTTTGTACCCCTACCCCTTCCCCTTGGCCCTTGAAACAGAGTGTGAAGGGGAAGGGCTTCAAATTTACCCCTAAGAAATGGAACAGCACTACAACCAACAATCGCAAGCTCTTGCTTCATGAGATCGAGATCGCTGTAGTTTTTCCAGTAGCATTATTTTTTGGTATTTACCTTCAGGAAATCACTGAAGGCAACAATATCATGATTATAAGGATATATTGTGGATATATATATCCTTATAAATATCATGATTATAAGGATATATTGTGGCAATAAGCTTGTAATTGTACTGAGCATTTACAGCGTGGCCTGATTAACTATGTAAACACACGAAAACAACATTAACATTATACCACACTTTAAAAAGCTCATTCCCAGCCACTAGATTTTACTGACAGGGTATTCAAGTGTCATTGAGTGACAGAATGTTATGGGACTACTATACAGGAGTTATTATTAGCGAAATTTAGCATGTTTTTTTAAAAAAGCGTGATAGTAAAACACGACCGCAGTTATGAATATAATAAAACGTTTGCTTGTTTGTTGTAAAAATTTGCAATAATGACAAAAAATACTAATTTGTGCATCTCCTTACTTCCGTGTGCAGCCATTTTGCCATTGTAGATAGTGTATTCAGGGAGATTTTCTTAGCCCATGGTTTTGAGTGTGGTCCTGAAAAATCTATGTTTCGAGGGCTATTTAGCCCTTCCCTTTAGCCCTACACCTTCAAGCTAAGGGGTAGAATTGGGATTGGGTCTAACACTGCCATCCAAACCTGGAATGCAACCAATGACATCTAATGGCCTGTTTTCACTGAGTGGTATGGTACGGTTCAGTACGCTTTCATGTCCATTTCCACTGTCAAAAGATACCAAAAAGCGAACCGTACCGTACCACTTTTTGGGTACTCTTTCGAAAGGGTACCTAGCACAACAAAAATGTTCACTAGCTCATGCACAAGCCAGGAGAATGAAAACAAAGGAAGCGCCATTTTTAAATACACAGACAGACATTACACCGTAATAAGATATACAATACCGAGCCATGGTCAACCCAAGCTTAAACAAACCTTGTCGTCGTCTTGATGAACAGCCTCGGTCACACTTTATTTTGATGGTCCGTTTGTTGAATTTAAGTTACATTGCAACTAATTATCATTAAATTATAAGTAGACTGTTAGGTTAGGGTTGGGGTTGGGGTTAGGGTTAGTGTAAGTTGAAATGTAATTGCAAAGTTTCTTATAGTCCGTTAAATGTCTGTTGAAGGACTGTTAAATGTCAGTGTCAACAGATATTGAGTAGACAGTCTACTTGTACTCAAATGGACCATCAAAATAAAGTGTTACCACAGCCTCTAAGCCAGGGGTGCTCAACCCTATTCCTGGTGATCAACCTTCCTGCAGTTTTCAGTGGCAGCCCATATCAAACACACCTGCCTGTAATTATCAAGTGCTCCTCAGGTTCTAATTAATTGGTTCAGGTGTGTTTGATATGGGCTGCAACTGAAAACTGCTGGAAGGTCGATCGCCAGGAATAGGGTTGAGCACCCCTGCTCTAAGCCAAGAAGAAGAGCAGGATCTGACCTGTGCCCGTTGTTGTTTATAAGGCCGTCTAAAAGCGCGAACAGTTTCGCTTTCTCGAGAGAGAGAGAGAGAGAGAGCTCACATGCACTGAAATAACGGACATTTGAGCTGATGATAATAACGTGCGTGTGATTATTAAAGTGCTTCTGACATCAAATCCTTTCAGAAACGGACAAAAGCAAAATAGTGACACAAGAGTGACCATTGGTAAACTTTAGACAGTGGAAACACGAGTCTGATAAAGGTTACTGTACCACTCAGTGGAAACGGGCCATAAAAGAACCATAAAAAGGATTAAGATCACAAGATGCAACCAAAACATGGACTGAATGCTCTTGTATCATCATAGTCTTAATGCTGCAATCATTATGGTTAAACACAGACATCAAAAATGTCTCTGTGCAACAGATCTTTGTTTGACAAATATCATCACATATATGCACATACACAATCATATTTAGCCCAGCATACAGCATTTTTGGGATGTTTAGTAAGTATTAAATATTTCATAAACACTGTTTTTATATCTTATGGCATTAGATTCTGTCTTATGATGATCTGAGGTCCAGAGTACAACTGTGAGCACTCCTACCACCCCCCACAAATTGCTATTTTACTCCTTTGAAGCACAGAAAGTCATACAAAAATATGATTTTTTTTTTTTACTATTTTCATGTGCTTTGAAGCTTTAAATCTGTGGTCCCTGCTAACTGTAATTACATTAAAAAGAGAAAACATGTTCTCCTTTTGTAGATACAGTTTTTAACAACATGGGGTGAATAAACTATGACAGAATTATAATTCTGTATTATTTATGTGAATTTTAGCAATTTAGAAATTTTCTGAGCTCAAACAAAATGCTTAAACAAAGGATTAAAGGACCAGATGAACAAAAAATGAGCGTGTAGGAGCAAGAAAAAAAAAAAAAAAAACACTTTTCTCCCTCCCTCCCTCCTTTCACCCACAACCTAGGAAGTGTGCAGGCCTCGTTAACATCAGCGGTCCTGTGTGGCTAATTACCGTGAGCTGGCGGAGCTGCGGCGGCTGGCTGGTCAAAGCTGCACGCTGAGCTCCTGACATGATGCTGCGCTGGGCCAGGAACCGAACAGAGTTCCCCCACCCACGCTGGGCGACCCCTCCCAATTCACTTCCTCCCTACCGCCTCGCCTCGCCGGCCCATTATCGATCCTCCAGCTTCCCGCGCCACATAAATAATCGACAAGCAATTACCTGCCTACTCCCGCTGCCTGGGCTTTGTTTGGAGGCGGAGGGGAGCGCCGCGAGCACAGTGGCCTTGCTGAGATGAGGAGTGAGGGAGGGAGGGGGGTAGTGATTCAGGGGGGAGAAATGTTGCAGAGAGAGGAACGGCGTGTGTTTTCCTAGCGACCCGTTCGGTCCTGAGCCCTATAAATGCCTCCTGACAAGATCAAATCGAACAGGGTTGCGAAGAGGTCATACGCAGAGATCATACCCACTGGCACATCCCATTAAGTGGATTTTCTATTCTTTCCGTGGCCTTAACGCCAACTTCCATTTTTCCCTCTTCCGTTACTTTGGTGCATAATTCAATTTTTCCCTCTTTTCTCTTCGGCAGGCAGTCACCCACTCCAACATGCATGCAGTATTCATTAGTCGGATGTTGGCTTCATTATTAATGTAAAATATTCATGTTATTTTAAAGCTTTGCATTTTTTTTCCCTGTATCCGTGGTCTTAAAGAGTGCCTCAGAGGTTTCCACTCAGAAGAGGGCCATTTATCAGCATGCACACATACATCTCATCCACGTTTAAACTATGATCAAGTGTCAGGAAAGCATACGTGTGGTTTCAGCCACTGTCCTAAGCAGACGCCACACGCTAAAAGAGCTCAAACGAGCTGACAATGTGACATGGGATATTATGTTATTCGCCTGTTCTCTATTTCTATATCCCAGCAAGCATTTTTTGTGTTTAAAAAAGTCTAATAAACGTCTAAACTAGACGGTTTGGCTAAAACAAGGCTATATTTGGGCTGTCAGTGAAAATATAATGCCCTGTTTCCACTAAGTGGTACGGTGCGGTTCAGTTTGGTACGCTTTTATGGCCGTTTACACTGTCAAAAGGTACCAAAAAGCGAACCATATCGTACCACTTTTTAGGTACCCTTTGCAAAGGGTACCTAGCACAACAAACAGTTACCAAAAGGCAGAGCAAGTCACGCAGCTGAACGCTATTGGCTTACAGAGATATGTCACTCGCTCGTGCAACAAGCCAGGAGAATGAAAACAAAGGAAGCGCCATTTTTAAATACACAGCCGAGACATTAGACCGTAATAATATATACATATAATAACAAGCCATGGTCGATCCGAGCTCAAACAAACCTTGTCGTCGTCGTCTTGATGAACAGCCACAAAGCCAAGAAGAAGAGCAGAATCTACCCTGTGCCCCATTGTTGTTTACAAGGCAGTATGAAGAGTGAGCGGTTTCGCTTTCTCACGTGCGTTCGCCACGGGTCTATATTTGAAATAACAAACTTCTTGAGCTGATGATAATAATGTGCACGTGATTATTGAAGTGCTTCTGACATCCAATCCTTTCAGAAACGGACAAACGCGAGAAAACAAGAGAGAAGACGGAAAAACAAAGGAGCAAATGATTCTTTCAGCAACCTAAAAGATGAACAAACTGCCATGTTTAACTATTATCATCACCTTTTGGACTATTATGAACTCGGAATGACGGAATTACTTTCTAACAGAGGTTACATGTGCTGGTGAAGATTAAAGATACAGATGAGAGGTTTGCACTGGGCTATATGTTGCATGTTTTTGAACCCAAATAAGGACTAAATGTATCCTGTGTGTAGTTTTTTTGTAATTGGTAACATATCGGTTAGTGTAAGGGTCTGTATGTGTTATATATATATATATATATATATATATATATATATATATATATATATATATATATATATATATATATATATATATATATATATATATATATATATGTTGCATTTATTTAATTATTTTATATAATTGCAGACATTACAGTAGGCTATATTGATCATTTATCTGCAGTTTTAATCAAATCATGTTTATAGAAAGGTTAGTAATGAACATTTATACACAAGTTTTGATGTGTATAAAGCCTCTGTTTTGTAAGAAGTGCTTCTCATATGATATGTGAACGACCAGTACAGCGAGAATGACGTCGACTGAAACTTACCGTCGTACACTACGACCACCAAAAGAGTACTATTGGTACCCTTTTGGCAGTGGAATCGCAAACCTGATAAAAGTGACCCGTACTGTACCACTCAGTGGAAACGGCCCATAATAGAAGTCTAAGAACAGGCTAAAACAAAGGAATGAATGACTATACATGTGAAGTCTAATCTAGTCTTAAAAAGTATTAAAAGTTAATAAATCAATGGAGAGAAATTGAAGGCCCTTAAAAAGTCTTAAATGCTATTTTGCAAGGTACAAAATTTTATATCACTTTTGATTATGCAATGTATGCTTGTATGCTATAGGTTTGCCTGAATTAAATCTGGGAATATCAGGATGCTGTGTATTTTCTGAAATCAATAAAATCCTACTAGATATGACATCATGCTGCTTTGTTTACTGCAGTAACTAAGGAAACACCATTATTTCTGCAGTTCTATGGGAGCCAACTAGCTAGATTTATTAGAATTGTATTCAGTATATGAATATCGCTTTAGTTTTGGATTAGTTTCTTAAATTAATATTTAGTAAACGTACTGTAATTTAAAATCTCGCCAGTGTTTCCGGTTGAATGTGGTTATAAGGTCTTAAAATGTATGGAAAGAGTCTTTAAAAAGGTCTTAAAAGGTATTAAATTTCACTCTGATTCCTGTATATGCTCTGATTTAATAACTAGTTTGGGGAAATTCTAAGACATCTATTAGATTTTTCATTGAAAGACCAAATTTAGCCTTGTTTTAGCCAAGCCATCTAGAAAAATAATTGCTTTGTGAAATTGTGCTGGCATAAAACATCACTGGTTAAAAAATGTGTGCCAAATAAACATCAAATATCTTATTAGTTGTGTGAAAATGTTCATATCGTATCTGATAAAGACTCCAAGTAAGGTTTTGATGCACTCTGCTTAACACAGAGCTACAGAAGACGACACTCATATTGAAATAAATTGATCATACATTCTCTTTGTCCCTACACATGTCCTCTTTTTTTGAATAAAGAAAATTCATTAACAGTAACCTAAAATCTGACATTTCACATCAACAGTGTGAAAGTATGATGTTGATGTTGTGCATTACCGCTCGGGGAAGTGTGCATCTCTGTGTTGGGGCAGGCCCTGTTTGCGCCGCTGGCTGGAGGAGCTGCCTGCAGAGGGGACGTGGGCTTCCATTCCTCCTGGATTTCTAACAGCAGCCATGGCTTCCTGACGTACATGTAGCAGCTCTGTGAATGGAACGAAACAGGCCCGTTAAATGGAGACCCTCATCCAAAGCCAAATCTGTATGTCTAACTCTGAACCAACGATAAGATTCAGTCCAAGAGTCGCAGAGCAGGATTTGTCAACACATAGGTACGATTTCATACTTTATCATACTACTAAATCAAGTGATTAAAAAGCAGTCCACAGTACAATAACAAATGTGTATTTTCAATTATGTCCATTTTCAAAAAACTTTGCATTATCAAAAATCAGTGTGGATGTAAGGCCAAAATGAAGAGCAAATTAGTGTAAAACAAGGTCTTGAATATGAATCTGACTGTGTGCCACACAATTTGAACCATCATTCATGCCCGTAGAATAAAAAGGATGTGCTGAAATGTAATATTATGGATTAAAAAATTAGTTCATATCACAAATCCTCAACAAACAATTTTATAATACACACAGCCAGAAACACATACAGTTGAAGTCAGAATTATTAGCCCCCCTGTTAATTTTTTTCCCCAATTTCTGTTTAATGGAGAGAAGATTTTTTTTCAACACATTTATAAACATAATAGTTTTAATAACTCATTTCTAATAACTGATTTATTTTATCTTTGTCATGATGACAGTAAATAATATTTTACTAGATATTTTTCAAGACACTTCTATACAGCTTAAAGTGACATTTAATGTCTTAATTGAGGTAATTAAGTTTACTAGGAAGGTTAGGGCAATTAGGAAAGTTATTGTATAATGATGGTTTGTTCTGTAGACTATCAGAAAAAAATTTAGCTTAAAGGGGCTAATAATTTTGTCCTTAAAATTGTGTTTAAAAAAAATAAAAACTGCTTTTATTCTACTCGAAATAAAACAAATAAAACTTTCTCCAGAAGAAAAAATATTATCAGACATACTGTGAAAATTTTCTTGCTCTGTTAAACATCATTTGGGATATATATAAAAAAAAAAAAAGAAAATTCAAAGGGGGGCTAATAATTCTGACTTCAACTGTACATGAATAATTATGACCTAAACAGTTTGAGACAACATGACTGAAATGCAATTGAGCCACTGGATCTGTGATGTTAGACCAGCCCAGACCATCTCCCAACATTACCAAACTAACAGGGTCACAACAGGAAGCGCGCTCACTAATGAAAGGGTGTTAAATAGAAAATCCATCCTGCATGCCTCCCTCTCTTCCTCTCCCTCGCTCTCATCTCTCGCTCCCTCTCTCCTCTGGCCCTTTTTTAATTAGACGGTTCCCTCGGGAGCTGGCGGCCATTTCCGAGGCTGGCGTGTGGGCCTGAGTGATCGGGTCGGAGGCACCACGACAGATATTAATGTGCACAAGCCCGCTGTATTGATCTGTTTATTGCACTGCCCCGCAGGGGCCGGACTGACAGCGGACAAACCTCTAACAGCCCGTGAGAGGGAATAAAAGCGAATGAAAAAAAAAAAAAAAAAAAAAAACACGACGAAAGAATCTACTTTCAAGGAAAAGCACAGTAGAAAACCAGAAACGCTTGTCACGCTCATTCCAGATGACCAAAAAATTAGCAGTCTGTCCACATGCATTATAACGGCAACAAATCTGGCCAGAGCTTGCATCCAAAGTTGTGTTTCTCTACTATATTGCAAGCAAAAAAGAACATGTGAACAGAGTAGGCCTGTCACAATAATCAATATATCGACTTATCGTACAATACTTCGAGGTGACGTCAATAATTTTTGCCATTGCATTATATATTTACAAAGTCACAAATGATGTTAAAGCCATTTTACAATGAGATTTACGTTCTACCTCACCGGTGTCAAAGTTTATAATTGGACATTTACCTAATAGGACGTTTAATAGTATATATAATAGGACATTTAATATAAACATAATTATTGAATCGAAATAACCTTAAGAATGATAAGTATTTTAAAGTGTTTATGACTATTTGCATTATTATGCTGTTATATAATCAGTGGCATAAAATGATCTCAAAATGACAATAATATTGCTTATTGCAACAATTTCTGTGACAATATATCGCACAACAAAATTCCTTATCGTGACAGGCCTAGAACAGAGTATTATTTCCAAATGAACAGTACACCTAGACATCCAACAAGATTCTTAAGTCAGCATTCAATGTACTATCCCGTGAGGCCATAAAAGAGAATTTCTGAATAACAGAAATGGTAGTAGAGCACGTGACAGCACCAACATAAAAATTGTCACTGGAGTCCAAGTCACAGTCCACAGTTCAATTGGTCTGGATTATATTTAGGGTACACAGATATGGAAATTTTGGCTGATACTGATGACCGATAAAAATCTATATATTGGCAGATACATCCATATTAATCAGGGTAACTTCCATCCATTCCATATGCGTTTTCAAACAAAAAAAAAAAAAAAAGGAAAACTAAGAAAACGTCTGTTTTACGGTTTTTCTTTTGCTCACAAAAAACAAGATTTTGGCTCGATATTGCTGTTTTGGTTTAGGGTAGGAAAACAGATAAACGACTTTAAAATTCATTGTACACATGTAGGCGGTGCTGAAACGCCCTTATTCCTCTGATTGGCCAACCAAATTTGAGCTATATACTGTAGTTAAAATAGAAGGATATAAAATAAAAACAAATGGTACCCTTTGTTATAGCCCCAGGGCCCAATGTGTTCATATTCTGGTCCTGCTAACAACTATTTAAAAAACTAACCAATGAAAAAAACACTAAATAAACAATAACTATTATTATTATTATTTAGTCCTACAGTAGCTCTGAAACAATCATGCAAACCAGGTGCTGCTCGGAAATGGCAATCTTTGCTCAGCATCAGGTGCACAGCAGCAAGAAATTTGGCGGATTCATTCATTCATTCATTTTCTTTTCAGCTTAGTCCCTTCATATTATTATTATTATTATATAGACCATGCTCAGAAGCAATTATGCAAACCAGGTTCTGCTAGGAAATAGCAGTCTTTGCTCAGCATCAACGTTTGGCAGCCAACTATGACCTTATTTTAAGGACAAATGTGTAATACTGCTAATTTACTTTTTTATTTAATTTTTGCATATGCATTGGTTGACCAATCAAAGGAAAAATGGTGTTTCAGCACCACCTATATGTGTATAATGAATTTTAAACTCGTTTATCTATTTTCCTACCCTAAATAAATGAAAATCGAGCCAAAATCTTCTCATTTTTTTGAGCTGTTTTCTTAGTTTTCCTTTTTTGTTTGAAAACGGATATAAAATGGACGGAAGGTACCCTGATTCATAATCTGATAGAATTTTTTTATAAACTGATTACAAAAACAAAGAGCATAAAACAAATACAGTGAACATCTGATTTTATTTTAAAATCTTTACTATGTTAAACTGCAAGGAAAGTTTTCTTTTCTCACAATGCATTTTTTCCACATAACTCCTACACTGCATGCAACAGTTATTTGTGATCACGTGGAAGACAAAAATCTGGATCAGCCACTGAAAACAATCCAAAATTTGCTATCTGATCATTCATTCTTCAGGCCAAAAACAATTACAAAAATAATGTAGCCACCGATATCATGCAAATTCATTTGGCATAGAACATTACTTTTAATGAACATACTTTTGAAGAATTTGAATTTTTGGACAGCCAATATTTTTTTCAAACTAGTTGTAGTCTAATTATAGCTCATAGTTGCTCCAAATCCATCTCAGACTATAAACAAATCTCCTAATAAACAGCTGGCACTGCAACCATGTTCTAAATCACACCAATATCAGCTTTCCAGGAGTGTAAAACAGCCCCCAAATCCAGTAAAACTCAAAGCTGCTCTGAAGCCTCTATCCTGGGGAGCCCAGCGATGAATTATTCCCTTTTACCTGCAACAGAGGGTCAGCGGGCTGCATGTACAAGCACAGTACTCATCCAAACAGTGACACCGATGCTCCAGGCTGCCACCCACATTCACCCCAAACCCTGTCACACCCAGAATCCGCATCATCCGAGTCCGTGTTACTGTGGAATCTTTAACTAGCCAGATTTGATTTCCTGTACAGCCCGTACACGCAGAGCTTGTGGTGGCAGAGCATTGGCAGGCCTTTGAGAGCTTCTGTATGGCACAACAGGTCCATGTGTGCCATGAGCAGCTGACAGACACGCTACTCATCGGGAATTCTTTCAGGGGAAAGACGGATCCAACGGCAACTGAGCGCAGCCTGTGCCTTTTTCTCTTTTCAGATTCACTCCTGTTAGGAGGCATCATGAACCGATTTATTTTTTTTTATTAATTTTTTTTTACCAGAGGGGTCAATTTTCAGTCGGTTTTATGAATGTTAAGACCCCGATATACTCAAGTATTCTTTCAAACATCAAGTCATGTCATAATTATTTCTATAGCCCTTAATCTAATAGAGTTAAAGAAACGAGTTTACAGTATTAAACATGAAAAGCAGTTTTAGTTCAGTTATAAACATAAAACAAGCAACTACACACATTCTCAAACTATTTCTAACTCCTGAAACTACTTTAAAAAAAAAATTAAAAATTTATGCCACTAATTATATCAGGGCTTGTAGTCGAGCTCTGTTTACTGGCTTAAATTCCAACTATTTCACTATAATAATTTCAATAGGGGTTTGGTTTATTTAAATAATTCCATGGCTGCAGCAGGCGCAATGATGTTACGCAGTGCCTGAAAAAAGTCCCCAGCTAGGTAACTAGGCAACAGCGCTGCACGGCTGCAAAGTTCTATTATTATTATTAGTATGGTGGAATGAGAGAATACTTCGTAGCCATATCAGCCTAGAAAATATGTCAACTTTTCTTTTTCCGTTGGCCTTAGTACACAATGTAACAACAGATAAGTCAAGCTTTAGATAAGAAAATGATCAAAACTTTATTTAAAAAAATTTTGAGAGTGAGATTTTGAGATTTTTTTTTTGTGAGATGCTAATTGTCTATAATAATCTGATTTAATGATCTATGCTAAGCTAAGCTAAAAATGTCCCTGCTAGATCTGGAGATTGGCTGAATGGATTAAAAAATAGTAATATATATATATATATATATATATATATATATATATATATATATATATATATATATATATATATATATATATATATATATATATATATATATATATAGCTCTGAGGTAAATAGGCCTATTTCCAAAAAAAAGGTGTAGTGTTCCTTTAAAGTTAACAAAACACCAAAACACACTTTTTTTTTTTTAAATGTTCACAGTCATATATGTGTCCTATGTTGCTAAAAACACTATTAAGACCCATATGTTTTACCAAAAAAGTGAGAGTTTGGTTGTTTTTGCATTATTTCGAGCAAATTCATTCTTCAGGTTTGAAAATAAATTTAGATGCTAAGTCACAGCCATGAGATCCTTGTGTAAATTCCAGCATGGAGACTGGATGTATGTACCGCCGAGTACAATGTGACGTCCTTGAGTTTCATCATTAATTCAACAGATAGACTTGATTCGAACCAATCAGCATGCTCTATTGTGTACAAGGTGCAACTTCATTAATATGCATGATAACTACAAAGATTACATGTAACAATGTTCAGACAGCAGAGAGGTGTTAAGAATAGGGTGGACAGTAGGCTACAGCAGTCGATATACATAGTTAACCTGCAGATATACAATATAATATACTCTTTTGCATGTACTTTAAGTTCTATATCTATGAATATACGAGTTTGTGCTGTCCTCAAAGTTTGATGCCAAAGTGTTGGCATCATCTCTTATGTTCAACTTATCTTATGTTCACTGATTTTGGTCCACAAAAAAAGTAATAATATGAAATGTTATAATATTTTTTATGTTAAAGTGATAAAATGTGTATTTATTTGGTGCTCAAAAACAATTATTATTATCTATGTTAAAACCGTTGCTTAAAACATTTGTTGAAAATCTGTCAGCGCCAATGGTGAAGTAGTTGATGCGTCGACACATGCATTCCGGTGCTCATGGCGACCTGATTTCGATTCCCGCCCAAGGTCCTATACCGATCCTTTCCCTCTGTCTGCTCCCCATGCTTTCCTGTCAATACTCTCTACTGTCCTATCCCTTAAAGGTGCAGGTAATTGTCTTCAGAAACATTTTTTGTTGTGCTGATTGAAAGTCTCTTCACATTCCAATAGTAATGATTAAAGTAAATGATCTAAATGTATTTATATGTATTTTTATATTCTGGGTATATTCCCATAATTCTGATAAGTAGCCCAAACTGTCTGTCAGCAAATGTAGATTTGAACAACTGCGCACCCGTTCAAGCAGATCCGTGGATCACGTGGACGTGGACATTTACTACTAAAACAATCAAATACTTTATAAATGCTTTATGCACTGAGATTTATTTACTTTATTTCTGACAAGTTCATATTTCCTAATACAGAATTTATGCTGTTTAACAGTTTTTTTATAGATTTTTTATTGACTCTATGACTTTACATTTAGGCATATTAATCTTCAATTAATTTTTTAACAAATGTTTCACGACAACAAAAGTATCTATACTGGGCAATTCATGAATAAAAAAATTATGCAAAAGATCCTGAATAATTATCACATGAATAAAAGATCACGCCTGTGTATGTAGCTTTTAGCATAGAATAAATGTATTAACAGAATTATTGTTTATCCATTAAATAAAATATCCACAATACCCTGGAAAAAAGTATATATAGTTTACAGTCAAATACAATAAGTATTTATTTTACTAAAAGAAAATATATTTTCAATGTGTTTAAAAAATAATAATAATTAAATATTAAAATTAAAAAAATTCACTATATTTTGGACAGAATTCAGTGTAAAATGTAAGACATTATTTATAAAGATATACTGGCCTACAGAATTAATTTAGAGTGTATGAACATGAATGGCAGCGGTTCTATTTGATCCAACAGCCGCAAAACTACATGCTGAACGCTGTTAGTTTGCGTCAGGATGATGATATATGGGGGAAACCGGATATTTACCTGCCTAGTGAAACCAAAACATGTAGTAGTAATCTGTACTTTTTACCTAAGTACATTTTTGAGGCTGTACTTCTTTACTTTTACTTGAGTACAAAAGTGTAACCAGTACTTCAACTTTTACCAGAGTCTTTTTAAATATGAGTATCTATACTTCTACAAGGATGTGTGTAATTTTGCCATCTCTGCTGATAAGTGAGACTGATGAGAGAGTGATGACAAATTTTGCTTGCTAACTACATAAGTGAAAACATGCTAGATATAATACAGTTTTTCGTTCAGAATTGTAGTATTATAAAGTGCTATTAAGTTTTCTAACTGGTGAATGACATGATCTAGTGGTTCTCTGTTATCTTTAATGTGCGTGTTCGCAATTTCAGGAGGTGTGGCTTTGGAGCGAGGGATTGTATTTGAAAGATATTATGCTAACTGGTTAGCATCTAGGCAGATCCCATACTGCACCTTTAAAGGTGAAAACCCCGAAAAAATATTATACAAAAAAAAAAAACATTTGTTGAAAATTTGATTAATTTTGGTTTTCATTAATAAAGAAAGTGTTTATAAACAAACACTATTTGATACTGAATGATAAAGCATTTAATCATTCAGGATTTATTTGTCGATGAAAGATTAAATTATTTCAAAAGCTGAATCCTGTTCTCATCCCAAAATTCTGAATGGCCCCAAGTCTACAGTGTATATTATATGCCGTATATCAAAACAAAGATAAAAAAATAGCATGATATATCAATGATATGTGTGCCGCATTAATACAATATGACAATGCCCCACAGCATTTGACAACCTATAGCAACCTCATCACAGCCAAAGCTGAAGGTGCACAACACCTTATCCCTACTCCGAACGCACACACACTTGCACAAACCCATCCGCGCCTCCTTTCACGGCCTTTCATTTCAGGGCCTCCACTTCAAACACATGAAAGGATGCTCTGCAGGGATCCAGGCGAGAAAGAACGAGGGAGGAAAGAAAGAGAGAATATAAAAGCAGGGCTGTGTGTGGAGAGTTCTGGATGAGTGTGTGCGTCTGGGGGGGAAAATGGTCAGAAAGGCCCGGTCCGGCTCTATGCCTATGTCAAGGGGTCTTTGGAGGGGTCTCTACTGTATACAAAGCAGCACTGCATCAACACTTCCCGACACACTTCAGAGGCACACATGAGGAGGTGCGCTATGAAGACGCAGCCATGAGGAAGGTGCAGAGATATGAAGAAAGGGATGGAGCCAGATAGAAGGAAAGCATCTCAAAGGAGAAGACGGAGGCACGTGGAGGTAAAGAAGACAGGAGAAACACAGCTGGGGCTGACTGACGCTTCTCTGCGCCAGAGAACTTTCTCTGAAAACTCACTCCCTGAAAAGTCAAACGCAACTCTGTGTGAGCTATGGCGTGGAAGAAACAGCAGAGAAAAAAAAAACAAATAAGAACATAAATTAAAAGCAACTTGAGGGGAAAATGAGTAAAAAGAAATATGTAGGAGTGCGAAGGGAAAATGTTTGGGACATACAGTTAGCCAGATGAACTGAATTTGTCACAATAGGAGTAAATCTAAATGTTCGGAAAAATAATAAATACAAATGAGGTGAAAACATTTATTACGTGAAGTTTTAATTTAAAAAGAACATTGTGTCAAACCAAATGTGTATTAGTAAACCAAAAGGAGAATGGAAGTGACTTCAGTTACAATAAACTGGTTATTACTGATGTAGGACGCACCATAAACGTGTCATTATAGTGGTCTATATGATTTGTGTAGTATATTAATACTATAATACCCACATCATATTGACGTCAAATACTGACATTTATTCATCAGGTAAGGCAATCAAAATCCACCGTCTGATAGACGTAATTTTGCTAACGTCCACACAACGTCAAGCTGTATCATCATTAAACGTTGATATTTGGTTGATTTTAGGTTGGACGTTGGACATTGACGTTGCGTTCTGATGTCAACGCGATTTTCATTTCCAAACAAAATGCAACATCCCCACGACGTTGGTGTACAATGTCTGTCTGAATTCATGTTGATGTCATATGCCTGCTGCGTATTTACTAATAAATATTAAAAAGCATTAGTCTTCAGTTATTGGTGCTTTAAAATTAAGCATTTTTTAAGCTTTTAAAAACATTTTTTTCTGTACTTATTTAATCATAAATAGGACATTGTCCATATTTTCAGTAAACAACTTGCATTTATTGTCTTTTTTTCACTTAAATGATGTTATATGTTATCGCTGTCAACATTGCCAATTTTACATTGTCTTGTTTTTTGTGAGTATGTTGTTGTATACTGCATTGTCTGTATCCTGCACTGTCTGTATTTTTGCACTGTCTGTATATTGCACTGTCTGTATATTGCACTGTCTGTATTTTGCACTGTCTGTATTTTGCACTGTCGTTGTATTTGCACTGTCTGTATTTTGCACTGTCGTTGTATTTAAACTGTCTGTATTTTGCACTGTCTGGAGCCAGCACCTAAGCTTTTCACTCATCATAGCACACGTGCTGCTGATGATGTGACAATAAAAGTGATTTGATTTGATTTGATTATAAGGTTCTTTTCAGACTTAAACAAATTTAGATCAGTACTATTATTATTTTGTGTCATTGAAGCAGGGCCAACATTTTGCCACATCTCCCAATTACTTAAAAATAATCTAAAAAAATCTACTAAATGTTAATCATAAATGTTTTACTGATCTTAAAAATATGTGCATTATTTTACATTTGATTTGATTTGATTTTTGATTTGATTTATTTATTTTCGAACAAAATATCATACATAAAATATCTTCAACAACAAAAAAATATTCATTTTAACATGGTCGAAAATGAAAACTGCATTGTTATTAATATGAATATTGAATATTGTTTAGTCAGGTTTTACAAATTAAATCAAAAGTATTATACTTCTGAACTGTATTATATTATATTATATTATATTATATTATATTATATTATATTATATTATATTATATTATATTATATTATATTATACAATAGAAAATTATACATTTTACAGTTCAGTATTATTCTGAATATCTGGGATGTCGTATATGCAGAGATAAAATTTGTGTGATTTTTTTTTTAAACCAAGCCATTCATTTTAAATAATTATTTACATTAATTATAATGAATTATTTGAGGTTTGGTGACCACACTAAACCATATCATGTTCTCAGCCAATGTTAAAATAAATGTAAAAAAATACTGACCAACTGTGAAGTACTTTTATATTCTTGGCAATGCCGATTGTTATGTATATTAGTGTTAGGACCTTCAAACTGATGTGGAATAGACGTTGAGTAAATGATGATACCATTTACATTTTGTCTTCAGTTAAACTGAAGAAGCATTATGTACAGTAGGCCATCCGGTGAAAAGGTGAGAATGGGTATCTCGCCCATCAAAGTCCTGGCAGTCAGGCATGTTGGCAGCGGTTGACTGGCACAGCCTTATCGTTCTGTAGGCTTATGAGCTCAGCGTGCAAGGGCAAGCCAGCAACTCACATTCCTCAGGGGAGGAACGGCACCTTGGCCTGGTGAGTCTGTTTTCAATGGCAACCATTATGAAACCATACACCTGACATTTTCCCAGAAATCTGGGGGAGGGACCGACAGGGTGACCCCGCAAATCACGCGGCCTGTTTCTCTTTCTGGATTTCCCACAAACGGCCCTGCCCTGCCTTTTCTTCACCGATTCAGATTCCTTTCCACAAATAACCACACCTTTATTTAGGTTGGTGATGGAGATGGAGGAGCAAGGAGAAAAGACCTGACAGAATCTGGGACGAGAAGTTGATGCAGATTCGTCCACAACATACCTTACAGTGCTCAGCATATATGAGTACACCCCTCACAAATCTCTCATTTAAACTCATATTTTCTATATGATGCTTTACAATATTATATCTGTGCACATACATTAGTTTAGTCAGTACTGAAGCCAAATCTGGAGTTAATCTGACAAAATAACCTACGATAACAGTTCAGAAATTAGTAGAAATTAGTTGATTTAGTTAGTAGAATATTAAATCAAAATTTAAAAAAAAGAGCAAAAAAAAAACCAAGAGAAACAAAAAAAAATATATCCGATTTTGTTGAAATTTTGTAGTTTGTAAATATTTTTGCCAATATTTCGTTTGAATTTAACCATATTCTCTTTCTATTTCTAAAGATTTTTGGTGATTAAACTATTATTTTAATGAATATAGAGATTTAATAAATCTGTTTTGTTAAAATGCAGTAAAATATATTACCTATATACACTAAGAATATATTCATATAAAAATATTCATTTTTGGAATGGGGTGTACTCATTTATGCTGAGCACTGTACAGTATATAGTTCACTTGAAACTGAAAAATTCACTTGTTCCACACCTGTTTGACTTTCTTTCTTCTGTTGAACACAAATCAGACCCCTAGTTTTTCGCGATTCCTCGATCACTGAATCCAACACAAAATCAACAAAGTGGTTAACAAGAGAAAACGATTCCCTGCCACTGACCAGTTTTACGGCAATCCGTGTTTTAGGTGTATTATGGTAGGGAAAGCCCTAACGCATATCCTGAGAGACGTACATGATGTCAAATGCTCTGGGGAGTGAAATCTGAGAGAAAGTAAGATCGTGGATAAAAATAAGAGTTATACAATCTTCCTTTGGCTTAATCCCTACCCTTTTAGGTCTGTTTTAAATCTTGTTTTGACAGAAGAGCAAAATAAAGATTTTGATGATTTGTGTCTTATTGCACACCTAACATAGTAGGCTACCTAATATGGTAAACAAGATATCATATATTTATTGTATTTTTTTTTTTAATCGCAAAATTGTCCACAAATTTCAACAAAAAATCCACAAAAAAAAAAAAAAAAATCACAAAAAAAAAAAAAAACGTGAAAAACTAAGGGGTCTGACTAGTGAAGATATTTTGAAGAAAGCTGGAAACCTGTAACCACTGACTTCAACGTTAACAATGTCCTTTAGTATCTACAGTTACTTACTGGCAGCAATTCGCCAGTAACTTACTGTAAAGCAATTACAGCAAAAATACTGTATTTACATTTACAGCACCATTTATCTTGCTCTATATGTATTTACAGAATTTGATGTATATATTTACTGTAAAATATACAGTCATTTTCACAATGCAACGTTAAAATACCGCATAACTGTCCTACAGCAAAACACAAAAGTTTATATTATGGGTGTCAAAATTAATTGTTTCTTTGGTGCACCGCGATGCAGACGTGGACAATTCGGTATAGGTTCAGTAATACATCATAACCAGTTATTACACATGTCGTTTATCTCATATGCGCTATGTCGTGGTAGCTTACTATGGCGAAGGAGGTGAGCGTGAGTAATTAATACACTCCAACTTAATGCAGAAACTCTGCACAATTCACTGCGTGTGTGTTTGCTGGACAGTCTTTCACTGAAGCTACAGCAGAACCCTTATTTCCCTGCGATTCGGTGAACAGCGCCAGCCTGTTAAGCCAATCGCAGCCCTTTGTGTTGAGCGTGTGGCCAATCATAGGGGTGTAAGAACCTGCTCGACAGGCCTCATAAAGCGGATATTTACCTTTGTTTATTTGCTCTAAATGCTCTTCTGTGCATGTACTTGAGTTTTTACAGGTACAGTTCTGACTGTTTGTATTAAGGACAAAGTTGTATTACAAATAATATATAAATATAAATATATTTATACATTTAATACAATAATTCTTGTGTTGTATGCACCGAGATATCAAATTGAAACAAATCATGATAATGATAATCGTAACCGAACTGTGAGACCAGTGTAGGTTCACACCTCTAGTTCCTATTACAGTTAAATACAAAAATCATTAACAGTATTAGTTTTTATGCTACTATAAAAATGGTTACATGTTTTCAGCATTCATCAAAATTTCTTCTTTAGTGTTCAACAAAATAAAGAAACTCGTAAAGATATAGATCCACTGGAGAGTGAGTAAACAGTAAGTAAATTTTCATTTTTGGGAGAAGTATCCCTTGAATACTACAGTAGAAAATATCAGGAAAGGTGACAGCTGAGCGCAACACCACTGTCATAAAATCCCAGACTGGAACGGCACATACAGTGGCACTAATTTCTTACAGATGTACAAGAGGGCCAATTAAACCCTTTATAGCGTTTCCCCCCTTTGGATTTGCAAGCAGTAATTAAGAATCATTACTGATCAAATAAAATGTAAAGTCATATGCGCTCAGATTTAGCAGGAATGTGAGATTGATTAAATTTACGCTACCGAAAAAAGCCATAAAAGCTGGAGGCAATTAACGGTTTCTGAGAGAAAAACGTCAACAAGGCTCAAGAGCGCAGTTAAGATGTAACCAAACAAATAAAACAAAATGATGCTCACTAAATTTCGGTTTACAAATCTTACAAATCCGCATCCGTTAACCCTGGTACCTCGTCAGTGATCGTAAATTTGAAACAGCTAAAGAAGAAAAAAAGAGAGCTGTTTTCATGGTGTTGGTAATTTAGAGGCTTGGCCTGCAGCCAATCAAAGGGCCAAATCGATCCAGTCGACCTCAGGGCCCAATGGCAGTGTTATTTACTACTGTGTGTGGCAGTAGTCACAGATCACCCACTCTGACATCCTACCGTTGGGTGGGCTGAGACCGCAAATAGAATTGTCAGTAATCTCCGCAGTCGAGCTCGAGCTGTTTGTGTGGCATCCAGGAATACAGCTACATGGGTAATTAGAGCGGATACAGAAACACACACACACACACACACTCACTCACACAGGTGACGCACACTCACCGTGGCTCGGGATGCCCATGTTGTTGGCCAACTGGTACAGGCGCTGCTGCTGCTCCTCATAAGAGCCATGCTCGTTCAGCGCTGACATCATGCGCCTGTAGTGCTCCTCGGGGGTCATGTGACTGCCCGGCTCCAGCGCAGGCGTGTGAGAGTTTTCTGTGGGACGACAAGCACAGTTCAATCAGTTGCCCCAAATGCGGTGTGATTTTATGAGTGTTTGAGTGATGGAGAGGTCTATGTGTGCTTCTCCTGGGTTTGCAGTAACTCAAGCACGAGGAGAGACTCTTGGGGGAGAGATGGGGAGGAAGGGGGGGATATTTTACCCTCCACAGTGAAACCGGAGCTTGGCCCCGGGCAAGCGAACAGAAGCAGTGTGGCCCGGCGCAGGGGATGGGGGAGTGTGTGCTGCCAAGCGCCAGATAATCCACCCGAGAGGCTTCAGGTGTGTGTGTGTGTGTGTGTGTGTGTGTGTGTGTGTGTGTGTGTGTGTGTGTGTGTGTGTGTGTGTGTGTGTGTGTGTGTGTGTTCATGTGAATGATGTTTTGAGGCGCTGTGAGTACGAGCAGAGCTTTGAGTGTGTGCGTGTATGTGTGTGTGTGTGAAAGAGAGAGATTGCTATAGTTTTCTATCTGAATATATTCATTCTTTCATTCATTTTCTTTTCACCTCTTTTAATCAGGGGTCGCCACAGCTGAATGAACCACCAACTTATCCAGCATATGTTTTCCGCAGCGGATGCCCTTTCAGCCGCAACCTAACACTGGGAAACAACTATACACTTTTGCATTCACACACATACACTACAGCCAATTTAGCTTATTAGATTCACTATAGCGCATGTCTTTAGACTGTGGGGGAAACCAGAGCACCTGGAGGAAACCCACGCCAGCGACCTTCTTGCTGTGAGGTGATTGTGCTACCCACTGCGCCACCGTGACGCCCCATCTAAATATATTCTTAAATGTATTTTATTCTGGTGATGGCAAAACTGAGAAATGTGTGATCAGCTCAAGAAACATTTCTTCTTATTGTCAATGTTCAAACCAGTTGAGCTGCTGTTTTGAGCTACACACTAACATTTGTTTTTACTGGGCATGAAACATGAAAAAGTGAACTATTTAATCTATAAAACAGGAGAAACTAATTGAAGAAACTTGCTAAAACTGTAAAAAAAAAAAAAAAAAAAAACATGTCAAACTCTAAAGTATTTAATATTAATATTTCATTTATATAATAAATAAATATTTTTTTTAAATAAAACTTTCGTTATTCATTTTTGTTGTTGACATCAGACTTTAAAAAACAAAGAGTTGGCAAAATATCTGGTGTGTAATCAATTTTCAAATGCATACTGTAAGTGATTACCACTGAAACCACATCATTATATAGTTATACAATTACTTCCTAGTTTTTGCATTATATAATCACACTAAACCATGTTCTTAGACATTAATTAAAAAATTGCAAACTGGCTAATACTACTATTACAGCTAATGATGTTTCACACACTTTCTAAAGCTGATTTTACTCATAACAGTACATTATGTGGTGCTTGGTGAGTGTTACAGTTTTTTCAATCATTTTGCCACAAATTTCAGAATTTTCAAAACTCACAAAATTCACACTGATTGCTAAAATTGCTAATTTTTTCAAAACTCTTAACTCTTTTTTTCAAATGCTTGGGTATGATACACAAAAGGACACTTTGTTAACTGAACTAAAATCACATTTTTAATATAATACAATTAAACATCAAATTGATCCCATCTCAAAATGCAACTAACACATTACATTTGAAATAACTTGAGTATTGGTTTATTTAACACGATGTAACTATCAACTGATAAAACCACTCAATATAATAAATAACTGTTGCATTATTCTTGATGCATGAAAACAATGTACAATATTACATATTTAGATGATGAAAATTTTAAGATAGATCAAATGACTTCAGTTACCACAGAAGATGACCCAACTGGACTGCATTATTTATAGATGTCAAAATATTGTAAAAATGCTCATTTCTTTTAACAATTAGAATTACAAATATGTACATACAAGGGTTTTTCAACACATTTCTAAACATAATAGTTTTAATAACCCATTTCTCATGATGACAGTAAATAATATTTGACTAGATATTTTTCAAGACACTTCTATTCAGCTTAAAGTGACATTTAAAGGCTTAATTAGGTTAATTAGGTTAACTAGGCAGGTTAGGGTAATTAGGCAAGTTATTGTATAACAATAGTTTGTTCTGTAGACTATAGAAAAAATATAGCTTAAAGGGGCTAATAATTTTCACTTTAAAATGTTTTTTAAAAATATTATCAGACATACTGTGAAAATTTCCTTGCTCTGTTAAACATCATTTGGGAAATATTTAAAAATGAAAAAAAAATCAAAGGGGGCTAATAATTCTGACTTCAGCTGTAAATGTTACGTAAATATATTACCTATAATTTATATAGGTGTCCATATGAACACACAGATATATTGTATACATATACGGTTGAAGTCAGAATTATAAGCCCCCCTTTGAATTTCTTTTATATATATATAGTACTGGGTTGTATCTGCAAGGGCATTCGCTGTGTAAAACAAATGCTGGATAAGTTATTGGTTCATTGCGCTGTGGTGACGTCTGATGAATAAAGGGACTAAGCCGAAGGAAAATTAATGAATAAATGAATATTTGAAAAAATGTGAGTGATTTTTGCAATATTTTGACAAATATGACTGTTTATATACAGTATGTGAAATCCAAATGTAATTTGCATATGTTGCCATATATCATGCCATATATCAGCTTTTGATATGGGACATGCAGTGAGAAACACTTTTTTAACTTTACTATTCTGTTTTTTGTTTGTTTGTTTACAGTAAACCTACATTGTGATTGAATGACTAAAATTGAGTTCAGTGATTTCACTGTCTGCACTATTTCATCTACACTCATGTATTAACGATAATGAAAGCTGTATCATATATTTTAAACGGCAATATTTAATGATTGTTAATGACTGTTTATTGAAACGATGTCCATCTTGTGGGTGGGTGAACTACAGTTGTGTTCCTGTAGTATTTGTAGGATAAAAGGATTTTGTGAACCAATGATCCTGTAAATGCAAGACTTCTTTATGGAAATGAACACAACATGCAGAGTTTTGAACACTGGAGAGCGTGTGTTAAAAGTAGTGACTGTTTAGAGTTTTGTGTCTAGAGTTTTGAAAATTGACATCAGGGTTCTGAAATTTGTGGCAAAACAATTGAAAAAAAAAACTAATTGAAGTCACTAATATTTATGAACCAAAATCTATTGTGAAAAAAAAAAGAATTCCCAGTTCACTGCTGAATGGTACACAACTACTGCAAGAGACATGACAGTCCCAAAACTGAGGTGTAAAGCTGCTTGTATTCCGGCCAGTGCCAGTGAACAATCTGTGTTAAGTCCAGCCTTTGCAGCTTCTCCGTCTGCTTTAGTCATTAAAAGTAATACCTGCTGCACTGAGATCAGTGCTCCCCTCCAGCTGTGTGTGTATTTGTGACTGTGTGTGTGTTTGAGAGGCAGGACCTTAGACAACGGCAGCTGCTGTGCTATCCAACTACACACAAAAGCACACACACATTGCTATGTTGTTTGGGTGTGGTGATGGATCACAGACACGCAGACACAAGACTTTAGATCAGCGGCATTCCAAAGCCATGCTAATCCACAGCGGGTGACCGACGCAAGCCAACTGTAATTCACAGGACTGAAACACACATAACACCCATTTATCATTCTCACCGCAGCAGTCGTGCCGATTGGCCACATGGCGATGAGTGAGCAGGTAATGCCTCAAAATAAAACTCAGACGACTGATTATTGGGTGCGGAGGTGTTGTGACACACACACACACACACACACACACATATATATATATATATATATATATATATATATATATATATATATATATATACAGTATATATATATATATATATATATATATATATATATATATATATATATATATATATTCACTCATTGATTTTGTTTCGGCTTAGTCCCTTTATTAATCTGGGGTCGCCACAGCAGAATGAACCACCAACTTATTTAGCATATGTTTTACGCAGCGGATGCCCTACCAGCTGCAACCCATCACTGGGAAACATCCATACACACTCATTCACACTCATACACTACGGACAATTTAGCTCATTCAATTCACCTGTACCGCATGTGTTTGGACTTGTGGGGGAAACTGGAGCACCAGGAGGAAACCCACGCAAACACGGGGAGAACATGCAAACTCCACACGGAAATGCCAACTGACCCAGCAGGTGCTCGAACCAGCGACCTTCTTGCTGTGAGGCGATTGTGCTACCCACTGCGCCACCGTGCTGCCTATATATATAGTCAAACCTGGAATTATTCATACCCCTGGGGTACAAATGAATAATTTCAGGCTTGACTATATAGATACTTTGAAAAATGTTGGAGGCTGGTAGCCACTGATTTCTATAGATTTCTGTTTTTCCTACTATGGATGTCAATGGCTACCAGTTACCCGAAGAAAGAAACTTTTGTGTTTACCCGAAGAAAGATAGGTTTGGAACTACTTGAAAGTAAATAGTGAGTAAACTTTCAGTTTTTGGCTGAACTATCCTTTTAAATAAATGTCATAATAATGCTGGAGTACATGGGTTTGCACCTCATGTGATTATTTCACTGGTCTGAGGTCTGGTAACTGGCTGCTCATCTCTTCCAGCTAGAAGCTTGATTATATGTGACTTGGTGTCACCGAGTCTGCCTGATGTTTCTGCTGCCTGCCTGTTGCGCTGTTTCACCTCATTAGCTCAGCTGGTTCACCAGACCCAGGAGTATCACCAATTTGCATATCAGCTAAATGTTAGCTTTAAAAATTTGCATAAAGACGTAGATTCATGTTTTTTCTCGATTTCCTCACTGTTATCACATGAAAAAAAAGATTCCAGATTTAAAAAAAAAGAGCTAAACATACTACTAAAAAGCAATAGCCTGATTATTAGCCATAAGTGTCAAAAGTTCCTGTTTCCTTAAACACAATAACAAATCAAACCGATCACACACTACTCATCCCACCCAAAACAGTAAGCTAGTCACCTCTACTAGCTCTGGACGCCTGCTGTTTAGACCCTGCATCCACATGATGCTGTTTTAGCAGCACTAGTTGAGTGTGTTTGGTTAATGACCATGTAGCCAATGCCTCTGTGCATATATTCATGCATAACAGCAAGTCCAGCTGCAGCAACATTCTCATTTTATTGATTTTCAACTCCTACAACAACCCTTAAACAGAAAAAAAAACTCTATTTCTGAGCGTTGGCACTCGAGAGTGAAGCATCTTAGTAAGAAGGGCAGAAGATAAAGAAAAAGAATGTGGGGGGGGGGGGGGATCTGTCTAGATTCTTCTTTAAGAGAATACATTAAAAATCTTAGATTCAGAATCTATTTTTAGGGGCAGTTTACACAATGTTTTCAGCTAAAATGGCAAACTTTTTAAGCATTTTGCCAGTTTGTTTACAGCATTTTAGGGGCTGAAAACACATAAATCTGAAAACATGCTACAAAGTGGATGTTTTTAAAAACTGCAAAAAGTGAGATTTTGCATATTACATGTTTAGGGAGGTATAGCTTAAAGGTAAGTGCCAAAAACACACAACAATACTGTAGTAACATTACACGTGGTAGTGGTGTTGTTGCTCAAGTGTTGTTGCTCAACAGGTCACCAGCAAAGTGTGAAAAAAGTTCTACATACACACCAGTGCTGAGCTGCTGATGGCACATTGTCAGTTCCTTATAGGTACTGTTTACTAGCAAGGTGACTAGCAAGTGCTTCTCATATGATATGTGAACGACCCGTACGGCTTTACTGTGACATTTCCTTGAGTAAAACTGACGTCGTCTGAAACTTTCTGTCGTACACCACGCCCACTAAAAGGGTACCCTTTTGGCAATGGAAACGCAAGCTTAATAAAGGTGACCCGTACCTTACCGTACTGTACCTCTCAGTGGAAACGGGCTATTAGACATTTAAATGTATGTAAATGTTTCGCTTAACTTTTGGAAACTCTGCACTTGTAAACTCTCAGCGGACAGTGTGCAAAAAGGTTAGCAGGATCGGGGTGTGGGGGGTGGGGGGGGGGGTGGAGGAGATATCTGTCTTCCACCAAGCGTTGTTTTCTCCTCCCTCCTCTTACTATCTGTCCACCCCTTCCCTCCAGTCTCGCTCAATCTCGCCCCTTCTATTCCCACCTACTCCATCTTACGCGCTAAGGTTAAACAGCTCTGATTGCAGCACATTATCATCTCCAGCACACACACATGCACACACATGCACGAGAGAGGGGCCCCTACCTTTAGGTGACACGCTGCGGGACTTCTTGCTGTCAGATGGGCACTCGCTGCTGCTGTTGGGGGAGTAGGCTCTCCTCTTGCCTAGAATGTCATCTGTGGAAAAAAAGAGAAAGCAAAAGAGGTTGGGGGGGTTCAGATGCGGTCAGATGGCCCCTAAACCCCTCGCCGCCTGGCTCTGTACCTGCATACATGATGGAGCTGTGAGAGCGACTAAAGATACGGCGAGATGAGAGGGCCCTGCGCCAGCGTGAATGACAGATCTGGTTCTTACTCAGCCATGTGCAGAAAAGAGAGATTCTTTTACCCGCTCTCTCTCTCTCCTATCTCGAACAAACACGCTCCCTCTCTTTTGCACTCACCCTCGCTCTCTATCTTCGTCTTTTTTTTGTCTTGACTATCTATCTATCTCTCTATCTTTGCATGCAAACGCTCCAGGTCTTCACACCGGCCTAAAATCTCCAGAAATGACAAGCGAAGGAGAGAAAAAAAAAAGATGAAAAAAGCAAACGGACTTGCCTATGACTTCTATCAAACTCCTGTTGCCTCGCTATGACGCCTTTTGGCTTTTTTTCACTCACTCTCACTCTCTGTTTTCAGTGAATTTAAAACTCACACCTTTTGCTAATCTCTTCCTTCCTTTCTTTCACTCTTTCTCTCCCTCCCCCTTTCTCTCTCTCTCTCTCTCTCTCTCTCTCTCTCTCTCTAGAAAAGTGGAGGCTGTCTCCACTAGCCTAATGCAGCGCTCTAGTGAGCCGCTGGTGTCTAGTGTACGATTACAGCACCCTCCTCCCCCCCAAACACATCTCAAATCAATATCCTGCTAATCATGCTGGGAGGGGTGCTGCTGAGAGCATGGTGGTGCATGCATGCAGGAAGGAAGAGACCGTTTGTCATTGCACTCTCTTCTCCCTCTCTCACTCGTTCTCTGCCCTCATGCACCACATGAAGCAAAAAAGTCAAAGCCACAGAGTTATGCTCTCCCTTTCGTCTTTTGTTGATGTCTGATTCTTTATCTAAATGGACTGTGCAAAAAGAAAATGGAGAGGATGCAGGTTAAACATTTTGCCTGCATTTGAACTTTTGTCGTATTAATTGTCTTTTATTATCTGAATAGCATAGAAATCATTTGTTGTATGGTGACGTGTAGGTGCATTGTTTTAAAGACCTCATAGTTTCAATCAGGTTAAGTGTTGGGCTAACAATCCACCTCATAAAAACTAGATGTTATGAAACACCAATATGGTGCGGCTAAATATCAACTTTGATATACACAGCCCTGGACATAAGTGGGTATAGGTTAGATCAGGGCTATTCAATTAGTTTGTCATGGGGGCCAGTTCATGAAAAGCATCCCAAATGGGGGGCCGGAGAGATATGACTTGCAATATGAGTGATGACACAACAGCAATATAAGAGCTCATATGTTGCATTTTTGCTCCTTAAGACACCCATGTTGACTTTTTCTAGATTAAAACGTTAATATTTTGTATTTTGAAACTACATAACATCACTGCATTGTACAATGTGGCTTTTTTTAGAAGCATATCCAAATGTATTTCGAGGCACAAAAGCAGTGTATTGCTCAAGTAGGCTTCTTCTACATTCAGACACATTCATATGTTCTGTTTTAAACTGCGTAACAATTAGGGATGCAACGATTATAGATTTTGGTTGTACAATTATAGTCTGCAGAATAATCATGGTTTCACAGTTATCACGATTATTATGCATTTATTAAATTTAAAACACTACTAGATTAGAAAATAACAAGAAAACTGCTTATATAAGTGTTGTTTATTGCTGCAGCACAAAATATTGATAAAACACAAACGATAGTCCATTTCTCTCTTTGGACTTAAAAATAAATGAAAAAGTTTTTGATTTAAACATGAGTGATGATTTGACAATGAAAGTAAATGACAGAACAATGAATAAATACATAAAAATAAGAATAAATAAAAATAGTATTTGTCTAATGTTAATTTAAGCTATATATTAGCTAAGAATTTAAATGAACTGTTGTTATCATCTGCATTCCCACATACATAATAATTTTAATAATTCATCTAACATATCTTTTGTTTACATTGTACTAAAAGCCATGCACAACTCTCACCGCTACAGCCTAAGATCATTTCTACTGTGTGCCGCGCCTGCGGGGCGCGAGTGTGTCGGTCCGCTTGTGAGCCTTGCGAGCACCGCTCCCAATATGCGCACGTCTCCATTGGAAATAATGAACTTGCGCGCGGAAAAGACGCAATATGTCAACGGCTTGCTGCTATAGTTAATCCAATGTGCGTGCGTATTGGCATAACTAGTTGCAACAGCTTTTTTCCATGCATGCGTTGAGAAGCCTTTATTGAATAAAAGCGCGGTTAATAGTGATATCGGCTAATCATTGCATCCCTATTAACGATATCAGTGCATTGTACAAAAGACCTTTTCTACAAACATATCCAAATGTTTTCAGCTGTGCGCACCACTTAATGTCAGGTGAGTCACGCTCTGCGTAGCCTTTAACTGCAGCTCGTGCAGCATTAAACAGACGCACGTCACTTCATAACTATAGTGGCCGTTTTTCGACTGAACTAAATTTATTTTTGATGTCTTGGTCACACTATTTGGGGGGCCGGAACAACTTGCCTCGGGGGCCGGGTTCGGCCCACGGGCCGCCAATTAAATAGCACTGGGTTAGATCAACAAAAGACTTTCTTTCTAAATCGGATATATTTCCCATTGAAACTGTATAATTTGGCTATCCACATACCAGCCTATTTCATTATATATAGCAGTACCATGAGTTGGCTGAGGGTGATAAAAAGTTCTACAGTTGGGTTACTGAAGTAAAAACCTCATTCATTTCCCCACTGTGAGCTGTGAGCTAGAAGTTATTTGCTGTGAAAGTTGTTTGAAGTTTCCAGTCTACAATTTTTCAACTTGATTGTTAAATAATCTTGTTTAAAAACAGAATTCTTGGTGATTCTCCAAGAAATCTCTACTAGATAAATTAAGCAATTTTCATCAAAACATAATTTTATTGCCCTACTACTACTTAATAAGTTGTATTTCCAATGTTTTTTAAGTTAATAGTATTTTGCTTTTGTCAAAGTTTTTACTCTGATTCACACCAGGGTTGATTAAAGGCATTTAACTACTTTACAAATAGCAAACATTTGCAAAACAAAAAAATAAATAAATAAAAATACTTCCAGGAAAATGGCTGCTAACAAAGTCTGTGAACTCTGCTGTAGGTAAAACATTCTACTCTTATTTTGTTCTTTGATTGGACAAAGATCTGTATAGCGCAGGATGAGGTCATTAGGACCTCTCTCCACTTTCCTGGAGGTGAAAGACTGTACAATTTAAATGTGCTAGTCCTTTGTTAAAGCTAAGGAGTAGTGTTGGGTAAGTTACTTTAAAAAAGTAATAGATTACAAATTACTGACTGCTACTGGAAAATTGTAATCTGATTACATTACGAATTACTCAATGTAAAAAATAGATTACTAGTTACTTTTAAAACATAAAATATACCTATAAAAATACAAAATAAACTGCAGCTCTTTCAGTCATTTAATATTTACTGAAAAACATTAAAATGGTTGATCACAGCAGCTTGACATATTCAAAACACTTAAAGAGTTCACCAAAAACTTAAGATTCTCTCATAATTCACTTGTTTTAAACCTGTTTGTCTTTTTTTAACACAAAAGAAGACATGAAGAAAACTAGAAACCTGTAACCATTGACATGCATAGTATGAAAAAGTACTGCAGTGTTTGGGAGTTCTGTGTTTGAGGTAATTAGTCTAACGAAATGTGTATATTCCATACAAAGCTTGAAGCTGATCGGTTGGTTCTTGTCACGTGACTTGTAGTTTTTAACTGTAGCGCCTGGAAACGCAAGCACGATGAGCACGCGCAACATGCGCTCTGAATATGTGTGCACAATCCACACGCCTCCATTGGAAATAACGAACTTGCACGCACATAAGATGCGACTTGTGAACAGCCCCATAAGCAGCTACGCTTCTCTTCACATTCAGAAGATACCTTCACTCTCAATGCTGCAGAAAAAATTTATTTAGCCTGTTTAGGCTAAATTGGACCACCGTGTTTGTGGTTGTTGAAGTTGAAAGTTCTTTAGTGACTGGACACAGACTGCATTTCACAGCAGTATTTTTGTTGTTACACTCAATCAAATCAAAGTAATGTCTGTATTTCCAGTTGAAGAAGCAGCCACTCTCGTCAGCAACCAATTAACATTGCAGCGGAAAACGTGATTTAAAAGAAGCATTTTTTTCTTCTAAAAACTGTAATTGTAATGTAAGTAACGCAGTTACATTGACTTTAGTAACTGTAATCAAATTACCCAAAATTAAAATGTAATACGTTACATTACTGCGTTGCCCAAAAATGTAATTAGAATACAGTAACACGTTACTGTGGAATGCGTTACACCCAACTCTGCTAAGGAGTGAATGAGAATAAAGATTATTCATTCATTTTCTTTTCGGCTTAGTCCCTTTATTAATCAGGGGTCGCCACAGTGGAATGAACCGCCAACTTATTCAGCATATGTTCTACACAGCTGATGCCCTTCCAGCTGCAACCCATCACTGGGAAACATCCATACACACTCATTTCACACACATACACTACGGACAATTTAGCTTTCCCAATTCACCTACACCACACATGTTTTCGGACTTGTGGGGGAAAGCGGAGCACCCGGAGGAAACCCACGCGAACACGGGGAGAGCATGCAAACTCCACACAGAAATGCCAGTGACCCAGCTACCCACTGTGCTACCCACTGCGCCACCGTGCTGCCCAGAATACAGATTAGCCACACAGATAACAGATAAGCCAAAAAAGTCTTATTTTGATTTCACAGGGTCTTTAAAGAAAGCCATTACTACTGATGACCCTTCCGTGTAAGCCATGAATAAAGCTCTACACATCAAAGAAGAGCGAAGGAGGAGATTTTTGCATGGCAACAAAACTGAGAGAGTTTGCACCTCTGTATATGTCCGACACAAAAGTACAAACTCTCACACTCGTACCTCTCGACACCAAGCTCACTGTTCATCCCTCTCTCAGATAAGAGTGCTGGAGAGAGACACTGAGAAAGAAAAAAAAAAGCAAGCCTGTGCTTGAAAGGGCTTTTGGAGTGGCAGAGCTCAGTCTGGGATTCTTTGTGGGGAGCGAGCTTTACTAATGACGCTGTTTGATGTATTCTCATCGGGGGGGAAGGCTGTCTATCCCACTCCAAAGAGAAAGAGGGGCCTCTCTAATGGGCCCCCATCTCCTCTTCTAACCTCCGCCCAAAGACAACAACAACACTCCCTCCGTCTGTCTCTCGCTCCACTTCTTCTCCCTTTGCCGGCCTTTGAGGTGAAGAATCTCCCTTGGCGTATTCAATTATTTTCCGTTCTCTATCGTCACGTGGAACTGATACGATCGCTGTGCAAGTGTAAAACTCTAGCAATTCACCGCTCCTGTCTATGCATGAGCCAAAAGAGTTCAAAAGCCTGTAGGCAGTGTGCATATCTTAATACACGCCAATGTTGAATGGAGCGCATTATGAATGGGGCTGTGAGGGAACATGAAAAGTCCCTGGAATTAAGATGTGCTTTTGTTTATCTGATCACAATTGGACAATGCTACATTACTGGTATAAATGCGGTCTAAAACGTTTGAGCTTGTCCACTTTTAACCACTTTGCCACTCCGGCAGCTAGCTCTCTGCAACTCTCACATGGTCACACACTGAAGCTAAGCAGGGCTGTGCCCGGTCAGTACCTGGATGGGAGACCACATGGGAAAGCAAGGTTGCTGCTGGAAGTGGTGTTAGTTAGGCCAGCAGGGGGCGCCCAACCCTGTGTGGATCCTAACGCCCCAGTATAGTGAAGGGGACTCTATACTGCTCAGTGAGTGCTGTCTTTCGGATGAGACTGGGTTTAACCCTGGCATCCTGGCCAAGTTTGCCATCATGGCTTCCTAACCATCCCCATACCATAATTATCACTCTGTCTCCTCTCCACCTCTCCTCCTATGTGGCACAATGTGGATGCTGCACACTGGTGGTGGATGAGGAATTACAGTTCAAATTCTTGGTCACTTTCCCCCAGATCAATTAGTAGAATACAGTGCTAGCAACACTAAAGCTATGTGTTTGACTCCCAGCTAAAAAATTGGACAAAAGAATCTACCAAAAGCTCATAATAAGCCATATAATGGATTTATTCATTCAATAGTACTCATGCGTCACACTGAATGTACCTGCGAATTTGATGTACACCCTGATGAAAGAAGATTCGTAAGAACGTATCCTCCCAGCAAACAATTTAGTGTTTAATAGACATCTAAATATAGACAGCTTGGCTAAAACAAGGCTAAATTTGGGCTGTCAGTGAAAATCTAATAGACATCTAGGAATAGCCCAAATCTAGACTACTCGCCAAACAGACAGATTAGACAGACTTTATATGTGTAGTCATTCATTTCTGTTTATTTGATGACTAGTCTAGTTTTGGCCTATTCTTAGACGTCTATTAGATTTTCACTGACAGACCAAATTTAGCCTTGTTTTAGCCAAGATGACTATGTTTAGACGTCTATTAGACATCTTTTAAAAACAAAACATGCTTGCTGGGTTAATAACAGGTGGAAAAAATAATGTCTCCCAGCTTTACACTAATTGCCATAAATGAGTAGTATGGTTCAGTTCAGTACAGTTGGGTACACATTTGTTTCCACTGTCAAAAATACCAAAATAGCCAACTGTACCTTTTTTGGCAACATTTTCAAGTGGTACCTATCACAATAGTACAGTACCAAAAGAATGGCACTAGACTGACTGTTGAACGCCAATGCTTTACAATGAAAAAAAATGCATGTGTACGTACCTTCGTAAATAAGTGGTATGGTTCAGGAGAGTACAGTTGGGTACACATTTGTTTCCACTATCAAAAGTACCTAAATAGTCAACCGTGCCACTGTTTTGGCACCGTTTCCTAATGGTACCTAGCACAACAGTACAGTAAAAAATGCTAATGGTTTATAGAGAACAAGTGTGTGCAGCAAGACAACAGTATGACAACACATGAAGCACCATTTTTAAATGCACAGCTGAAACATAGCACCATAGCAATACAATGACGGCACGTAGCCCTGAACCAGGTCCCTCACAAGTCGCATCTAAATGCTTGCCACGCGTCTACATTTGACATTTGATATAATGAACTTGAGTTCAAAACAAGATGCAACATGTGAATGTCCCATTTGGTTTTCTTCTTCAAGCAAAAATGACGTTGATCTTTCTGGCATAAACTTCACCTACCAAGAAAGAGTAGTATTGGCAGTGGAAAGGCAAGATGACCAAAACGGAACTGTATTGCACTGCACTGAACCATACCGCTCAGTGGAAACAAGGCATAAAAAACACATGTTAATACCATTTGGAAACAACAACTAGGAAAACACAGGTTGAGAAACACTTCTACAAACCACTGCACCCTCTGGATTCTGTAGCAGCTAGGTTGATCCAGTCTCTTCCTCTCCGTACGTCTCTCTCTGACCCTAATCTCTTAGCAGTGTCTTTCCCACAGGGCTCAGCCACCCTAGCGCTGCTATCTCCAGCCCAGCCTGTTCTCCAAGCTCCATCGCGTCTTATCAGGCAACCTCCTGCCTGCCAACACTCCCGAAGCCCTGGGCTGAGTCCAGTTCCTCTCCATCTCAACCTCCATCTCCATCTCTGCGAAATCAACGGTCCTGAACTGTCACTCAGACAAACAGCTCAAATTCACACAGCAATCCGTCCCTCCAGTTCAACCCCCCCAAGTGATTAAACACAACCTTTAAAACCTTTAAATTCTCATGATGGGATTTGACAGTGCAGGACAGAGTGATTTGCAGTAAGAAATGCTTTCGTAAGCGGGAGAGAAAAAGTTTTGGAGCAGGGCAGCGTGCCCGTGGCGTCAGCGCAGGCGGAGAGGAAACCTGGCTCCGGACCACACTCTCTGTCTGCTCTTAGCACTTCGGTCTCTAGCTGAAGTAATGCACTCAACAAAAGAAGAGAGAATTCGGGACTGTGAGGAGGAAGCCGTGATTCTGCATGGAGGAGCTGGAGGTGGGATGCGACACTGACTCACTCACAGTTTCTTTACTCCTTATAAACCTCTACTTCAACAGTTCACCCACCTCTCTCCTGTCCATTTATTGTTCTCTGTTGTGCATTTCATTTATTTTAACATTTCTTGTAATCAAATGTTATTATTCAATTGAATCAAATTTATATGAATTTTATTTTGTTGTTGTATTTATTTGCATTTTATTCGATTTTTGTATTATTCATCCATTTTCCTTCAACTTAGTCCTTTTATTCATCAGGGATCACCACAGCAGAATAAACCGCCAACTTATCCAGCATATGTTTTACACAGCGGATGCCCTTCCAGCTGCAACCCAGTACTGGGAAACACCCTACACTCTCACATGCACACTCATACACTACGGCCAATTTAGCTTACACCATTCACCTATAGCACATGTCTTTGGACTGCGGGGGAAACCGGAGCACCCGGAGGAAACCCACACGAACATGGGGAAAACATGCAAACTCCACACAGAAATGCCAACTGACCTAGCCAGTACTCGAATCAGCAACCTTCTTGCCGTGTGGCGACAGTGCTAACCACTGAGCCACCATGACGCCCCATTATTTTCATTCAATTTGATTTATTTGTCTGTTTCTTTAATACAAATGTGTGGACATTCATTTTATTGACTTTTTTAGTAATTGTTTTGTTAGCATCCCTTAATGCTTCTGTACTATAAAACACTTGTTAATACTATAGTATGTATTATTGCCTAATTTATGTTAATTTGTTGCTCACACTGCCCACTACATGCTAATGATAGTATATAATAGTACGAATGTAAATAACATGTAAAAACAAACAAAAAATGGATTCCAAACATGTAACAATATTGTCTTTGCTACATTTTATTGAATGATACGGTGGCCTAGAGAGGTTATCATGCTGCAATTTAAGAAAACATGCAATCACAAAAAATAGCAGCAAATTAAAAAAAGATCAGTTTGACAGGACATGTGTGCAAATCCTTACAATGCATACACAAAAAAATGCAAACACAATGCAAACAAATTAATAAAACGCTCTGCATTTTCTCACAAAGCAAACAATTTATGAAAACGCGCTGCATTTTCCCACAACGCAAAAAAATTAATAAAACGCTCTGCATTTTCTTACAATGCAAACAATTTACGAAAACGCGCTTTATTTTCTCACAACGCAAACAAATTATTAAAACACGGTGCATTTTCTTACAACACAAACTATTTACGAAAACGCGCTGCATTTTCCCACAACGCAAAAAAATTAATAAAACACTGCATTTTCTTGCAACACAAACTTTTTACGAAAAAGCGCTTCATTTTCTCACAACGCAAACAAATTAATAAACCGCTCTGCATTTTCTTACAACACAAACTATTTACGAAAACGCGCTGCATTTTCCCACAACGCAAAAAAATTTATAAAACACGGTGCATTTTCTTACAACACAAACTATTTACAAAAACGCGCTTCATTTTCTCACAACGCAAACAAATTAATAAACCGCTCTGCATTTTCTTACAACACAAACTATTTACGAAAACGCGCTGCATTTTCCCACAACGCAAAAAAATTTATAAAACACGGTGCATTTTCTTACAACACAAGCTATTTACAAAAACGCGCTTCATTTTCTCACAACGCAAACAAATTAATAAAACGCACTGCATTTTCTTACAACGCAAACAATTTATGAAAACACGAAGCATTTTCCCACAACGCAAACAAATTAATAAAACACGCTGCATTTTCTCACAATGCAAACAAGTTAATAAAACAGGCTATATTTTTTGACAACGCAAACAATTTACAAAAATGTGCTGCATTTTCTCACAGCACAAAAGGGGACCCTAAAATGTGACTGTTGCTCAGTGAAGTTGCAGGTGATCCTTGAAAGGTGAGTTTTTTGTTTGTTTGTTTATTTTAATATCCAGATTCCCTTGGCTTTTGTTTTTATTAGCCTAATTAACTATAACCTAAATAGCTGGGTCCGTCACATTTTAGGGTTCCCTTGAAACATTTCCATTGTGTTCCGAGTTATTGGAAAGTGTAGTGAGAAAATACAGTGTGTTTTCGTAAAATGTTTGCATTGTGAGAAAATGCACTGCATTTTATTAATTTGTTTGTGTTGTGAGAAAATGCACTGCATGTTATTAATTTGTTTGTGTTGTGAGAAAATGCAGCGCTTTTTATTAAATTGTTTGCGTTGTGAGAAAATGCAGCGCTTTTTATTAAATTGTTTGTGTTGTGAGAAAATGCAGCGCGTTTATTAAATTGTTTGCGCTGTGAGAAAATGCAGCGCTTTTTATTAAATTGTTTGCATTGTGAGAAAATGCAGCGCTTTTTATTAAATTGTTTGCGCTGTGAGAAAATGCAGCGTGTTTTATTAAATTGTTTGTGTTGTGAGAAAATGCAGCGCTTTTTATTAAATTGTTTGCGTTGTGAGAAAATGCAGCGCTTTTTATAAAATTGTTTGCGTTGTGAGAAAATGCAGCGCTTTTTATAAAATTGTTTGCGTTGTGAGAAAATGCAGCGCTTTTTATTAAATTGTTTGCGCTGTGAGAAAATGCAGCGTGTTTTATTAAATTGTTTGTGTTGTGAGAAAATGCAGCGTGTTTTATTAAATTGTTTGTGTTGTGAGAAAATGCAGCGCTTTTTATTAAATTGTTTGCGTTGTGAGAAAATGCAGCGCTTTTTATAAAATTGTTTGCGTTGTGAGAAAATGCAGCGCTTTTTATTAAATTGTTTGCGTTGTGAGAAAATGCAGCGCTTTTTATTAAATTGTTTGCGCTGTGAGAAAATGCAGCATGTTTTATTAAATTGTTTGCGTTGTGAGAAAATGCAGCGCTTTTTATTAAATTGTTTGCGTTGTGAGAAAATGCATCGTGTTTTATTAAATTGTTTGTGTTGTGAGAAAATGCAGCGCTTTTTATAAAATTGTTTGCATTGTAGGAAAATGCAGTGCGTTTTATTAATTTGTTTGCGTTGTGAGAAAATGCAGTGTGTTTTTGTAAAATGTTTGCATTGTGAGAAAATGCAGTGCGTTTTGTTTGCGTTGTGGGAAAATGCAGCGCATTCTTTAAAAATGTGTATGCGTTGTGAGGATTTGCAGCACATGTGCTGTTAACAGATAAAGATCTTTTCTTAATTTGCTGGTGTTTTTGTAATTGCACATGTTTTCTTAAATTGCAGCATGCCTCTCTCAGCCACCGTAGAATGACGAGATTGAACAGTACATCTAATCCAGTATAAATCTTTCAAATATATGGTAATTTTATTTTTTTATATAATAAAGTGAAAACTCAAAACAACATTTGGTTGCACATATATAGCACATTTTTGCTAAAGTGTGCTAGTACGCTTTTACGCATATCGCGGGAATATAATATCAGCCAGAAAAAGAAAGAGTAGTAAACTGTTTTAAGACCTAAAACTTTTTTAAGAAAGTAATTCTAGTAAAAATATGCAATACACACTTTATACACTTCTTACCCTAAAACTTTGCCCATTCAAAAAATAAATGCAAAAACCTGCTTCAAACAGCTTAAAAAACCCATAGCTGCAGCAGGAATACTGTGTTCTCTCTGTCTCTCGCTGTGCTCTAGGGAGAGACAGGGTTCAGCAGCGCCTGTCTGCCTCAGGGTCAGAGATTTTAAAGCGGAAAGCCTTTAATACCAATTAAATGTTGCCTCTTAAAGCTGTGATGCTCATATTTAACACCAAACAGGGATACTCGGAGCTGCCTCATGCCACCACCACGTTACCAAACTCATGGAAGAACGTCTCCTGTCGCCAGCGCTGTCACTAATTCCTTTAAACTTCAACCCAGGCGGTGCAGTGCCGGGCCATAGCAAGGGCAAAAAACTTTAATAACGGGATAAGGCTAGATGGATGGAGAAATAGCAAAACGACTAAATGAGGCTCTTGGTTTTCTCCTCCTCACCCTGTGCTCTTTCCGTCTCTCTTCGGCAACTGACAAGTTGGACAGGCCAGACTCCTTAATTCCCTTTTCTTATTCCCTTAATCTGTCATCTTTATCAGGCAGGGGAAGTGGCGGGCGGCGCGGCGGAGCCCCAACCTCCAATCAATCTCCACATTACAGCTGACAGAATGGTGCTAATAACTTATTGATCCCCCTGTTTGCGGGGCTCGGCCAGAACTGAAAGGATGGCATTGATTGGCTATGGGGGGGGTTTGGGGGGGAGCAGCACGGCGCTTCCGCCAGCCTGGAGGATTCAGTACCGCCCTCCTCTACTGACGCTCCCCCACTGAGAGCCTTGGGGGAGAGAGAGAGAGAGAGAGAGAGAGAGAGAGAGAGAGAGAGAGAGAGAGAGAGAGAGAGAGAGAGAGAGAGATGCGAGCAGAAAAGAGAGAGAGAGAGAGATCAAAATCTTGGGAAAGAGAAGGAGAAAACAACAGAACAGACAAAAAAAAATGCTGGAATTGTGGAAAAAATATAGACGAAGAGACAAACAGTGGTTGAGGAAAATGCAGGAAAGGAAGGGAATCCGCAGAGATATAAAATGGAATAAAACACATGCAGTTATGGGTGCACTGTATGATAGTATAATAAGTGCTGTACTCCTTATACTACCTGTATCTGGATGACTTTTACGGGCTTACAGTAAAAGATTGACTGAAAAATATCGAGAGATCCTAAAATTCAGAGCTGATTAAGTCATTAGACACTAGATTTTAGAAACTCTATTGTATTGCATTTAAGCAACATATGATGTTGCAACACCTTTTATATTGATTCAACACATGCCAGTGGCTTCTAATGGAGCTTATCGAAGCCAAATTTACAGCTGGAACTTGCAGTTTCATAAAAACTCTAAAAATAGTTTGGAATTAACTATTTGTAGCTCAAGTGTTCAACAGTATAATGTCAAGCTGCCGAATAATGTCATAAACATTTATTTGTTATGATTCGTTTTCTAATATTACATTGAATTTAATACTTTATATTTTACAAAAAAATACAAAGCAAAACTGTTTTAAACTTTTGACTATAAATATATATGTATATGTGTGTATATATAGTTATTATAAGTCAGAGTTATTAGCAATTAAGCAATTAGTAATTTTTTCGACAATTTTTTTTTTACATTTCTAAACATAAGTTTTAATAACTCATTTCTAATAATTGATTTCTTTTATCTTTGCCATGATGACAGTAAATAATATTTTACTAGATTTTTTTTTTTAAGATACTAGTATTCTGCTTAAAGTGCAATAAAGGCTTAACTAGGTTAATTAGGCAAGTTAGGGTAATTAGGCAAGTCATTATATAACAATGGTTTGTTCTGTAGACAATCGGAAAAAAAAATATTACTAATAATATTTATTAAACCTATTGAACTTAAAATGGTTTAAAATATATACATTTTATTCTAGGTTTTATTCTACAGTTGAAAGCTGGGGTGTTGCTAGACATAAAGATCTACTGGGGCACCCCCCACCCCCCACCCCCACCCCTTCATATATATATATATTGTAAATTTATTATAAATAAATAAAAGTATTATTGTTATTATACAATTATTATTCTACATAACAGAAATGAATCTTAAATGTAACTGGAAAACAATGTTAAGACACAACTGGAATGCTATGCTAAGATCATTTACGAAATATTTGCATGAATATTAATTTAATTTGAATGAAAATTAATAGACAATATTAAAGAATACAAAAAAGATGTTTTATAGAATTATCTGTTGTCTTAGACTTGACACATGGCAGAGAATTGGGTTTATTAAGTCTTACCTCCCTGACTCGCTATCCCTCCTTTTTGCTTCATACAAAAATATATATCAGTAGGCATATTAGTAGATCACCATCATATTATTTAAACTTTAGTTTTGTCGACTTGCAAACCTCACTGTGCTGTCGCCGACATCTCTGCATAAAAGGCTGTTACGTCGGTTTCACAACGCATGAGCGGCACGTGAGCAGCAAGTAGCCTACTTTTTCGGCGTGAATGTTAACAACTGGGACTCTGTAAGAAGAGCAGTGCGTCAGGGTCCAACAGGAGCGGTGTGTGAGGCGCGCGGGTTTTCTGCGCACACGCGAAGATGCAATTGTTTGCTTTTTGATTAAATTACATTGCTTTTACCAGCATAGGTTCGGTTGTACATAGAGAATAATGTCTTTGTTTCGGAATTACCACTCTTAATAAATACACTTGTGTATGAAGTAAATCATATCTCAAAGCATTTACTGGGCCACTGGTGATTTTTACTGGGGACAATTGGGTCTAGCGACGCCCCTGGTTGAAAGCAAATGTATTACCACTCCTGACAATATTTATTTTATTTTCAAATATTTCACAAGTGATGTTTAACAGAGCAATGCATTTTCCACAGTATTTCCTTTGGTATTTTCTTCTTCAGGGTGAAGTATTTTCTCAAGTTTGGCTGTAATCATTTTTTTTTTAACTTTTAAAAGCAATTTGTAAAGTGTATATTAGTAGATCCCTTAGGAAATATTGATTTTGATTGACTACAGAACAATCCCTTTATCCAATAACTTGAATATGAATATTACAGACTTTTATTAATAAGAAGCAAAAGTGATGTCTAACATCTTGAGTACGAAATCAGCATATTAGATTGATTTCATGAGAACCAACAGTAAAACGTATTTAACGTATTTAACATATTAAAAAGTATTGTTATTGTCAAAAATATAATTTCCTATATAAAAATGTGATATATATGCAAATTACACATATGACATACAAGTTCATGTTTAGATTACACATAAATGACATATGTCATATATGAAGCATATCTAATATTATTGCAAAAATGGCTGTTTATATATATATCTTTTTCAACCATTGGAATTACAGATATGTGCATATATGTATATATCAGCTACAGTTTTTATATATATGCTCACATATCAGATTTCTGCATGGGTTAATATAATATATGTGTATATGTGAACACATTTTAATTTTCATCCAAAGTGATTTAAAGTGCCTTCAGCCCACCCATAGTATAATAATAATGCAATGGGCGAGTAGACTTGTAGGAGAGAAAACAAACAAAATCACAGACTGGATACTTCAATTGCTGTCTAAACATGCAAATGTTTCGTCTTCATAGATTAAAATTATAAGATACAAATTCAGAAGCCTTATTCGCTGATCCAGAAACACAGCAGACGCTCCTGTCTGCCTTTAGGAAACCATGAGAGCGGCAGAGAGGGAGGGGGAAAAAAAGCAAAAACACCTTATACGCCTATTAAGAGTCTCTGGTCTGACCGCAAAGCCACGTTTAGGAGTCTACACAGAGAGCCAGACGAGCTGCCGGCGCCCTGCCCTCCCCCATCCCTCACTGGGGCCAGCAGGCCGGCCGGACGGACGAAGAGAGAGAGAGAGAGAGAGAGAGAGAGAGAGAGAGGAGGGGGAGCGGAGCCGCCTCTGCTCCGTCACTGACGCCTGGGTCAGCTCTCATGTCTGTCCCTCAGATTTAATTAACGGGCCTCTCCGGTGCAAAGCAACCCCAGCGCGGCAGTCGGCTTCCTCTTCCTCCGCCTGTCTCGCAGTCCACCCTCCCCTGATAGCACACGACGCTCTGCTCATTCATTTGTTCTGCACTTTTCCAACCTTTTCTTCTCTCTCTCTCTTGCTCAACCGCAGAAGTAGTCAGACTTAAAAGGAAGTAAAAGAGACTGTGTGACGGAGCACAAAAAAAAAGCTGTTGGAGTCTCGCGGCTGAACAAGGAAAAACGAACACTTACGCCTGCTTTGATTTAAGCTTATGTAAGATCAGCCTTCATCATACTGGTACAGAGGGCTGGGCGATATGACAAAAAAAACTCATGATATCATGATACAAGTCATCTCATATCCTCATAACGATATCTATCACGATATAGTACATTTTCTGTAAATTAATATTGACCACAAAAGGACTACTTCTTGTGGACATTTTAAATGCTCAAATATTCATTCATTCATTCATTTATTTTTCAGCTTAGTCCCTTTATTAATCCGGGGTCGCCACAGCGGAATGAACCGCCAACTATTCCAGCATATGTTTTATGCGGTGGATGCCCTTACTATGCGGTGGATGCCCTTACTGCATCCAGTACTGGGAAACACTCATACACTCTCTCATACACACACACTCATACATGAGGCAACAGTGCTAACCTCTGAGCCACCATGCCAACCTGTACTCATTCATATATGATTATTTTTCTCACTTAGAACTTAGAAATATAATGTGGAAATATAAAATAAATATTAATGAAATGTAAAACACTTTTTTTACACTGTACTTTCAAGCTTGCAACTTTCTCACCATGCTGTAATTCAAAACCAGGGGTGCGTTTCCCAAACAACAACGCAACTCGCGGCTGAACTATCATAGTGCGATGCATCGTTTGGGAAAAGAACGATGTAGTGACGAGTGTTTCCCAAAACCTGTAGTTCTCTGTCGCAAATCAATTGTTTGAACCACGTTAGTTATAGCATAAAACGCCCATAATGATGCTCTAAACGGAGTGGAGTAACAACTTCTTTAGAGAACAACCCCATCATTTCTTTGTGCAAATTATATTGTTTTACACAAACACGCATTTAAAATAAAATCCAATATTAGTTTTGGTAAAAACATGCACTCATTTTCCATATTCAATGAAATATATGTAAATGGCACATATAGGGCCTGTGTTTGCTTTACTAATATTATTGAGAAGTTGAACATTACATATTCTATTCTAAAACATAAAATCACTTACAAAAGCTAGCACTATTCTAATATCATATATAAATAAATGAATAATGAGGCTATTTATTATAAATATATTTACTTTAATAATATTATTAATAGTATTAATGATAATGATGATGATTATTATTATTATTATTAAGTAGGATATTGTTTATTTATTTATTTATTTTTTTAAGTCTACTTTTTACAATTTGACACATGCAAACCACAGCAGAAAGTTCAAACCAACAGGCCCATGTCATACAGTACAGATACTTAATAAATAACCTACTATAAATTAAAAGAATTAACGTATGCTATGCTTTTTTATTTTCACAAGCTTTGGAGATTTAACATAAATTCAGCTTTTAAATAATAGGTCATCTATAGCTTCACCATGAGGCTGTGTTCAAAATGATATCGAAGTTTTCAAAGTGCACTGCAAAGGGAGCACAATTGTAAACATGAAGATCGCTAAAACTGAACTGTAAAAATACTTTGAAAGCAAATTACACCTAAAAGAGATGATCTTAATGCTTTTTTATTTTTGATAATTCCAACTTTGAATGTTAGAATGTTCTAAATGAATAGGGCATAGGAGGGATAAGTGGGAATAGAACACAGCCAGGAACTATGTTTCTAACTACAGCTCCAGAAGTGTAGTTTCAAGTGCTCAAGTTTGCGACACAGTTTGCGAATGTTCGTTGAAACGATGGATTTGGGAAACGGCAAATCAACGAACTATGTTTGTAACGATGGAACTTGCGACCTTAGTTGGCTAACGATGGTTTTGGGAAACGCACCCCAGATCGCAGTCATCCAAATGAGGAAAACATGTTATTACATAATGTATACTGCTATACCACGAATGAAACATTACAGCATAATATGACTTTTTATATTGTCCATATGATATATATCAGGGCTGCACAATATATCATTTCAGCATCGATATCGTGATGTGCGAGTCCACAATAGTCACATCGAAGGGATTACAGTTGGCCAGACATTACAGTTGACAACATTACGAAGTAATTTCAAACTTTATCCTGATGGATTATACACTAACCTGCACATTGTTCAGACACAAGATGGTCCCAAACAGTCAAAAACACAAAGCTGACAGAAACTAAAAAAGCTGATGGAGTATACACTAACAGCCCATTCACACGGGGCGTCAGCGTTAAAGCTTCCCATTCACTTTGAATAGGTGACGTCAAACATTGCCGAACTGAATTGTGGGTCTGTCTGCACTGCTTTAGTGGCATTGCTCGCTGCAGAAGTTGGGACTTTCACAACTTTTCAAGCACCAAAGAAAGCATCAGCCAATCAGATCACTGTATGCAAATACACTAGCTCAGACAGTAGCCGATTGCTGACTAATTTCATTGGCTGACGCTGCTATGACAATCACGTCAGCTCCAACTTCAGACACGCCCTCTGTCAAGCGTTGACGCTGAAGCCCCATGTGAATTGAGCTAACCTGCACATTATTCAGACACAAGATGACGCCAATTAGTCCATAACCACAGTGTGACAGACAATCAGATAGATATGAATGTGAATGTAAGTAAATAAATGTAAACCTGAAATGAATGTAACCTTAGTCTAAAAGTTTATTATTTGCATGTGTTGTTAAGGCCTGACTGCAGAATTTCGAACAAACTTAAACATTTGGGCACAATAAATTAAACGTTTGTAACTTAAAGGTTAATTATACATTTGTACAATTAACACTGTTAACTCAATTAAAACTGTATATTGTTATTTTTATTATTATTATTATTATTATAATACAGTGATTATTTAATTTCTGCGTCTGAATACTGTTAGACTCCCCAGAAAATCTCATGATATAGCACAGGCCTACTGGTATATTGCGCAAGATGCAGTAAATGTGCATTTGCAAATGAGCCTGTTGCATGCGTTCGACCCCTAACCTGGCCCAGAGACGGAGGCTCTCTAATTTCACTGGCAGACAGAATTAGACGCGCTGGGTGATCGGATTGGACTTGTTTACAGACATGAGTCTAGCTGCTTACAGCGCCCGTTAAACCTCTTTTCAATGCTCAAACTGACAGATTTTGGTCATCAGCCACGCCGCAGGTGGCTTCCGCTCTTATTCCTTTGTGTCTTCTTCAATTAGGATGACGATTAATTGAGCATCTTCCATTTAGGTTATGGGAGTCTTGCTTTTAACCCAAGCTTTAGATCTCTAGACTGGCTGGAAAGCTCTAGGCCAGAAAAGGTGATTCGATCCATCTTCAGAGCCATTAGATCAGAGAGATGTAGAGGATACTGGGATACTGGCTTAAGAATTTATTATGCTGGGCCGATGCTACTGTAATAGGATTTGGACACATATTCGCATATGGCCATTTTACCAGAAACCTGTAGTAGGATGTATTATAGTATGGTTTAACTATGAGTACTGACAACAACCTAAAGAATTTAAAAAATGTTATGCAAATATGTAACCAATGTTTTGAGTTTTAAAAATTAAGAAATTGGTGAATTAATCTTCTAAATAAATTTAAATGTTTCAGCAATTTTTTTAGAAAAATAAGAAAATATTAAATTTTTATGATCAAATTATTATTATTATTATTATTATCATCATCATTATTATTATTATCATTACTACTACTACTATTATTATTATTATTATTTTATTTTTATTATTATTATTATTATTATTATTATTATTATTATTATTATTGTTTGTATTATTATTATTATTATTAGTAGTAGTAGTAGTATATTAGCATTATTATTTTATTATTATTTTATTATTATTATTAAATAAAAATCTAAAAAATACAGAAATAAATTAAATATTTAAATAAATTTACAGACATATCATTAAATTAGTACATAAACCTTCAAATATATGTAAAGTATAATTTTAACAAATTATAAGATTTATATAAAAATTTAATTAATTTTTAATATTCATTCATTCATTTTCTTTTCGGCTTAGTTCCTTTATTAATCCGGGGTCGCCCCTAACTTTTAATATATAATATAATTTATATATATAAAATAGTTAATATAACTATTAATATATTTATAACTATTTTAATAAAAATTGAAGTTATGGTCACTTAAATTAATTCATTTAAATACATTTATTTGTTTTGCATGAGTGGGAATGCGAAAATGACTCAATGTTTATGTAACCATGTCAATCACACGTGTTTTTAAAAAGTATTACCTAAATCAAATAATAAACTATAATATAATTCTAAAACTAAACAAAAAATGTAATATTAACTGTAGAAACAGATTAAAATTACTCAAGTTATCTGCAAGTGACCAGTTGGCTCAGATGACCATTGAGATTAACACACAGTACGTCCCATAGTCCTTCTGTTTGGCCCAAGATTAATGACAAATAAAGCTATTTACAGCGAGTAGTTTTAAGTTGTGTGCTAAGAAGAGGCGAAGACAAGAGCATTAGGTAATGGAATGAAGATGGCCACAATGGAGCGAGTAATGAGCTTACAGCCCTCAATCATCCCAATTAAAAAGAATTAAAATACTAGCACGCAGTCAGCGTAATTGTTCAACATCAATCAAAGCAAACACCCTGTAAAAACAGAGCTATAAAACAGATAAACACAGACAGAAAGCCATAGAAATAATTATAAAATCAAGATTATAGGTCAGATAATGCAGATTTCACTGATATGACAACACCTTTTCTCATTTGGCACGCAACCTTTCTCAAAATTTCTTGTTCTGCTATAAAAATACACGCAAACAAAAAAACTACTTTTTTTTTTACCTCAAGTTCCATTGGGCTCTGTAATTTATACAAAAGAAACACTGAGAGAAACATACTGTAGCTAGAAACTAAGTGTCTACCTCCTAACCCAAAAGCCTACTGTATCATATTTAATACATGAAGTTCTCTAAATGATCAAAACAAACAATCTTTTCATTCATTCGTTAATTTTTCTTTGGCTTAGTCCCTTTATTAATCAGGGGTCACCACAGCGGAATGAACCGTCAACTTATCCAGCATATGTGTTACACAGCGGATGCCCTTCCTGCTGCAACCCAGTACTGGGAAACATCCATACACACTCATTCACACACATACACTACAGCCAATTTAGTTTATTCCATTCACCTGTAGCGAATGTCTTTGGACTGTGGGAGAAACCGGAGCACTCGGAGGAAACCCATGCAAACTCCACACAAAAATGCCAACTGACCCAGCCGGGACTCGAACCAGTGACCTTCTTGCTGTGAGGCGACAGGGCTAACCACTGAGCCACCGTGTCGCCCATTAAAAAACTATATTTATCAAATATGATGTATTTTGTGTACAGTCAATAAGCACGGTAGACCTACTGCATTGTAATGTGTGTGGTTAAAACTACAAAGCTGTAAAAATCTGTTAACAGTATATTTCCTTATTATATATGGTTAATACCCGTAAACTAACTTTCCTAGAATTCCCTGCATGGCACTTTGCATTTTTGCCCTCTTGTTGACAACACATGGTTCTTTTTCTTTTTTTCTAATTGGTGATGCACATTAGAGTTTTATGTTACATCTAATGTTGATAAATAATGTTTACTGCATTATTTTAATTTTATGTGTGCTACCATGCTGCTGTTTTTAGTAGTTGTGTGAATGACACTGAGCATCTTCTACATATTAGCATGTTTCTCTGCTCCTGGGAAAAGTTGTTTGTGATGAGCTTTTGTTCTCATGATCACATGCTTATGGTTGTGATTTTGTCTGTGTAACAAAAGGTATGATGTGTAGACATCTGTACTTGAAAATACTGGTGTAAAAAAATTAAATATGCTAGTTTACCATAAAATTGTGAAATCATTTGATGGTTTCTACTGTACTTTTAACAGTAAAGTTAAACATACCACAGCTGCCAATTTTTCACCATAAATTTTACAGATTTTTAAACAGTGTAGGTACTTAAATTTTATTCTTCTAAAGACATATTATTGTAATATTTACAGCATATTTAAAGTATATTTATATGCACTTTATGTAATTAGTATAACAAGATAACAAGTGCACCAAGATGTAATTTTTTTTACTAGTTTTAGCCACTTAGTAAAATTGAACCTTTTTTGTATTATCTATATATAGTTGAAGTCAGAATTGTTAGCCCCCCTGAATTATTAGCCCCCCAGTTAATTCTTTTCCCCAATTTCTGTTTAACGGAGAGAATTTTTCAACACATTTCTAAACATAATAGTTTTAATAACTCATTTCTAATAACTGATTTATTTTATCTTTGCCATGATGACAGTAAATAATATTTTACCAGATATTTTTCAAGACACTTCTATACAGCTTAAAGAGACATTTAAAGGCTTAACTAGTTTAATTAGGTAAAATAGGCAAGTTAGGGTAATTAGGCAAGTTATTGTATAATGATGGTTTGTTCTGTAGACTATAAAAAAATATATAGCTTAAAGGGGCTAATCATTTTAAAATTAAAATTAAAAACTGCTTTTATTCTAGCCGAAATAAAACAAATAAGGCTTTCTCCAGAAGAAAAAAAATATTATCAGACATACTGTGAAAATTTCCTTGCTCTATTAAACATAATTTGGAAAATATTTAAAAATGAAAAAAAAATTCAAAGGGGGGCTAATAATTTTGACTTCAACTGTAAATTATATGGACAAGTCTGATAACGTCACATGACGCATCTAAGGCTACTCAAAATCTGTGGCAAGTCTGCTGAAATTTAAAAGAAATGACAATTAAAATCCTGTTAAGTGTAGAGGCATGGATAATAATGTGTGTTTAGGTGTGGTTTACCTGCGTGTGCGGAGGCGAGGCTGAGGTCGGAGCAGGACTGGCCCTCTGGCATGCCGTGCTGTCGGGTGTGGTGCAGGTTGGAGATGATCGTTGAAAGGTCACTATCACGACTGGAAAAAGAAAAACAGAAGAAGGAGAAAGAAAATGAGGTCTTGTTCACACCAGGTATTAAGAAGTGTTTTGGTTGATCGAATCACAAGTAGACCAGGGAGACACACTCCTATTTACACCTGACATTTAAATGTGTCTGCTTTGTGCTCTTTTGGCCGCTTTCGGATGAGGGAGGGTCTATATTTAGGCCCATTTCTGATTTTTCTAATTAATATTCAACATTTTACATACTTTACACTTAAAGAGATCGCAACTGTACATTTTACAGTTAAAATTAGTTAGTAAATGTTAAAGAAATAAATAGAAAATTCTTATGAATTAATTCATCTTGAATTGTACATATCCACTGCACATATACATTTGTAATTATGTTCATGTCTATCTGCATACCTCTGATTATTAATAGCAACCTGTACACATATTTATGTATTGTAAATCTCTGTTAATAGTTAATACAGCCTGTAAATAATGTTCACAGTACATCCATCTGTGATTATCACCCATAGTTTTTCTATAAGTGTACTTTATAACTTATCCTATATCCTGCACTTGCTGCTATTGCACTCCTGGATAGACTTAAACTGCATTTCGTTGCCTTGTATTTGTACATGTGTAATGATGATAAAGTTTAATCTAATCAAATCTAATTGTATGAATTTAGGCAAAAAAAAAATCACATCAGTTATATTCAGAGGTTTTATTAGAGAAACATTTATTATTATGCACACTATAAAAATATCCACAAGTGAATAGTTTCCTGTATTTTGTGATTCATTCTTTTTTTGGACTATTTTTTGAATTTCATTATTGGGTCTTCATCTTTCGTCCAGCAACTTGGAGGAGAGGTTTGGAGGAAAACGTTTGAAAAAAGTGACTTTTATTGACATTTTTAGTAGATGGAAGTGATATATTGCCTGAGTTGGCGGTGTAACTTGCAATACAAAATCCTGGTAATAAACTGCAAGTACTTTTTCTGAATGTTTACGGATTTAAATCTCTTTATATTGTTTTTTTATACATTATTTTAAACTACTAAAATGCTAATGGAACAATTTCAACATCACAAGTTGACAGAGCACAGATAAAGCTATAATGCAATTCATAACCATAAATAAAAAGAAAAAAGCGTGAATCACAAAATTCCAGCTTGATCTCACGAGGAAACGTAACTATTTTACGTTTTGTCAGTTTAGTGGCTAATTCAGTCGTACGAAAATGTATGATTTTAAATTTTTTAATTTTTAAATCATACACCCAACCCTGCCCCTAAACCCAACCGTCATTGGGAGATAAGCAAATTATACTATATTGTACATATGAGATTGTACGAATTCATATGAATTAGCCACTAAATCAAACAGTTACGAATTGCCATGAGATTGTGTTGAAAATACAGAAACTGTTAATTAATGGATATTTTACAGTGTGATACGGTACAGTATTTATAAAGCCTGAACTACAGTATTTTTGATGAGTACAAAAATTAAAGTAAATATTTGAAAGAAAACAATATTTGTTTATTCTCTAAGTTTTGTGACTGGCAAAAGAATATTCAATAAAAAAAAAATGTAACTACAAACTAAACTTACGCTTTCAGACATCAACGTTTAAATCTGTCTGGCCAGCGAGCTTCAACAACACATTGCATAATATTTAAGAATGAGGTCAGTAGGCGGAGGGTAGGTGGCCTTTTGTGACCGCATTTGACCGCAAGTGCGTCTAAGCAACAATAGCAATCTGACCTTATGCGTTTTTAACTACCTCTACAATTTACCATGTGGTCAAAGTGGACAAGCTCAAAACATATCAGACCCCCTTTACACCTGTATTCAGCCTCATCCACTTGTAATCGAATTGAAGAAAATGCATATTAAAAACAGGGCCTATTTACACACTCATAACCCAAATTTACAACACACAATCATATTTAGCGCCTCGGTATTTCAAAACATCCAATGTAAAAACAACCAATTAAACTCAAATAATCAAACTCACCAAACCAAAATGAAGGCGAATGATGTAACAGCCCAAAGTAAACAAAAGTAATTCCACCACAAACAAAGTTGAGTCGACCCGGTGCGCTCTGGTTTGGTCACCTAAAGCTGAAACGCTCTCTGCCTTTGGCTCTTTTGCCTCGCTCCTGCGTTCATTGTCTTTTGGATTTTAAGCGTATAATGAGCGCTGACAGATTCCTGCGTCAAGCAATTTTGAGTTTCATCCAGTCTCATCTTCAACCTTAAGATGTTCTAATCAACACATTCAACTCATAAGCAGTTTATGAGCTTAAAACCAGGTGATTATGCTTTTTATGATCGCTCTGCTGAAATGGTTCGGGTCTCTGGAGACGAGCGGGGGATGAGTGTAATCTCTAGAGATCTGCCATTTCATAAAAGAACCCGATAAGTGGCAAATAAAAGAGGCTGTTTTACCATTCAACGCGAGCGTCTGGATTTAGAAATTAGAATGGATAATAAAATCTGTATGTAATTCCGACGATATTTAAGGAGGTATTTATGCCCCGTGTCAAAAAGGCCTTGTGTTGTGTAGCCTGAGAACTGATCCGCTGTTTTGAACAGGTGGAAAAAAAAACAATGAATGCTTGAGAGACTCTATTAATATCTACTTCGCTTCATCCTATAATAACTGAATATTAACAACAATTCAACTTGATAAAATGTTTCAAACTTCCTGCTTGCTTGGTTTGGTCTTTGGTGTTGACACATACAGTATAATCACATCTGCTATTTGATCATTGTTGTTCATAATGTTTTTCATGAAAGTTTTTCATAATTAAAAGTATAATAAAAGAATAATGATATTATCTTACTAATATTTCCCTAAAATTACTGTTAATAACTATTATGAATGTGATTTTAATTAAGTCAGAGGAACATTTTATATTATCTTAACGGAAAATCTAAGGTTAATTAGGCAATTGTATTTTATTAGATCTTTTAACAATTATGTTTGTACATAAATCATACTCACTCTTTCAACTATTTTTTTGTTTGTTTAGGGAGGGGGGTAATTACAGATTTTATTATCCTGAATAATAACGCTTACACATAAATCATTTACAGGTCAAAGATAAAAAGAGGTTTTTAATCATTGGAAAAATAAAACTCTAATATGACTTCAGATTTTTGTGTGTCCATGCAAAAACAAAAACGTATATTTTGACCATGATTTACAGAAGGCAAATGTAAGAATGCAGTACAATTTATACAGTGCTCAGCATAATTCAGGACACCCCTTTTTGAAAATGAATATTTTTATCCATTTCTTAGTGAATATAGGCAACGTATTTTGGTGCATTTAAACAAAACAGATTAGTTAAATAATTAAACAGATATATTTATTAAAATAATACTTTAGTCACCAAACATATTTAGAAATTGAAAGTTAATAAAATTAAATTAAAGCAAAATATTGCTAAATAAATTACAACCTACAATATTTTAACAACATTTTTCAATTTTTTTTGCTTCTCTTGATTTTTCCTCTTTTTAAATTTGTATTTAATATTTTTCTATAACATACATGTGGGTGTACTAGTTTTTGGATCGTTATCATAAGTTATTTAATCTAATGTATATGCACAAATATAATATTGTTTAGCTTCCTATTAAAAATATGAATTTAAATAATAAATTTGTGAGGGGTGTACTCATTTATGCTGAGCACTGTATATCACATTTTGCGGGGTATTTAAAGAGCAATAATCATTTGCTTATTGTTACGATAAAAAATCCCAAAAATATTGCTGCAGCCACAAAATACTAAATATTTGTCATATTACTTTTTTGTTTTGCCACTCTAACAGCTTTTTCATATATATATATATATATATATATATATATATATATATATATATATATATATATATATATATATATATATATATTCCAAAAAAAGTTCATATTTAAATAATAGCCTTATACAATCACACTTTCTTATATATTTTCCCAAGAACAGGTAAGAAAATGTCATTTTATCTTTCATGAATATATCTGTTTACCTACTTTTTGTGTTTTTTTTTTTTATACTTTTTTTTTAACTGAAACATTATAGTAAATCATTTACTTGCTTTTTTACTTTTTTAATACTGTATGTATATAAAATAAGGTGGCACAATGGCGCAATGGGTAGCACTGTCACCTCACAGCAAGAAGATTGCTGGTTTGAGCCCCAGCTGGGTCAGTTGGCATTTCTGTGTGGAGTTTGCACATTCTCCCTGTGTTCGATTGGGTTTCCTCCGGGTGCTCCGGTTTCTCCCACAAGTCCAAAGACATGCACTATAGGTGAATTGGGTAAGCTAAATTGTCCGTAGTGTATGTGTGTATGTCCTGGTCCTCCAGGTTGGGAGTTGAGTTTTGGGCTAACGACCCACCTCGTAAAAAATTAGATGTTACGAAACACCAACATGGTGCAGCTAAATATCAACTTCAATATAAATGGCCCTTGGAGTAAGTAAGTAAGTAAGTATGTACAGTTAAAGTCAGAATTATTAGCCCGCCTTTAAATTTGTTTTTCTTTTTTAAATATTTCCCAAATAGAGCAAGGAAATTTTCAAAGTATGTCTGATAATATTTTTTCTTCTGGAGAAAGTCTTATTTGTTTTTTTCGGCTAGAATAAAAGCAGTTTTTCATTTTTTTAAAAACATTTTAAGGTCAAAATGATTAGCCCCTTTAAGCTATTTTTTTCCGATTGTCAACAGAACAAACCATCATTATACAATAACTTGCCTAATTACTCTATCCTGCCTAGTTAACCTAATTAACCCAGTTAAGCCTTTAAATGTCACTTTAAGCTGTATAGAATGTCTTGAAAAATATCTAGTAAATATTATGTACTGTCATAATGGCAAAGATAAAATAAATCAGTTATTAGAGATGAGTTATTAAAACTATTATGTTTAGAAATGTGTTGAAAAAATCTCTCCGTTAATCAGAAATTGGGGGAAATAATAAACAGGGGGGCTAATAATTCTGACTTCAACTGTATATAAAATAACAACAATAAAAACAAACAAAACATCTCATCTTTAACCCGCACACATAGAAAACATAAATAAAGATGACTAAAAGACAGAGCTCTTCATGGACTTATAAACTGATCCCAGTACAGAAGTGACATCCATTTTTTCCTCCTCTCCCGGGTCGTCTCTTCAAGGCCAGCTGAAGGGTTTACAGATTAGAAGCGGACAAGGCCATTCCTTCAACCTCCCTTCCTCCTCTCTCATCCTTCATTAACCCTTGTTAGTGCTGCTCGGGCCATGCTGTCTCTATAGAAGAAGTGTGTCATGGAGGTATTTTAATGCAATCTGATTACAGCTCTGATCGCTTTATAGCCCATAATGATTTCAAATACCCGATTAGCATTTAGCGAATATATCTGATGCATATTTCTGTGGGGTGCACTGGTGTCAAGAGGGCCGCTTTTACGGGCTGTCACATGGACGTCCCGCAATCCTCTGTGTTCCTGCGGCGGGTCCGTAGCCCTGCTGTTTGTGGCAGTGGAAATGCTAGTTTTACAGTGCCTAGATTACAGGCTGGGCTTCGGTAATGTCAGCCTGCCACGCTTTCAGTTCAGCTACAAACAACACGGCAACGTACTGGAATTTATTCTCCGTGACCGAACTGGGCTGCATATTCACTTGACATTCCCAGAATTCAGAGAGCTGACAGAAATGTCTTTGGTTGAAGATCACATAATGACAACATTCATTGAGCAAAATAATGCTGGATAAATTATGCTATGGTCTTAAAGCCCAATTTACTGTATACTTCCATGTCGAGTGATCACAGATCGCATCCCCAGCACATAGCAGACTACTTTTGAGAGAGTTCTGCGTTCTGTCTGTGTTGCAATGCAATGACACTGCCTGGTAACACTTTACAATAAGGTTGTTTTAGTTAATGTTGGTTAATACATTTACTAACATGAACAAACAATGAACAATACATTTAGTACAGTATGTGTTCATGTTAGTTAATGTTAGCTACTGAAAATACAGTCATTCATTGTTAGTTTAACTAACAGTGCATTAACTAATGCTAACAAGCATGAATTTGGATGTTAATAATGCATTAGTAAATGTTAAACTATGATTAATAAATGATCTACGGGTATTTTTCATACTTAGTAAATACATTAACTAATAAAACCTTATTGTAAAGTGTGACCATGACACTTTTGAAACACTAGTAAGCAGTTGGGTTTTTCTGTTTAACTTGTAGAGTGTCTTTACCGGTATTTTGATTTTACGCCGACAAATGTGTGTGATGTTTTTATGACATTAGTTCAAACTCACATTCTTTCAGAGATGAAAGAGGCGGGAACTGGTTAACAATCAATAACTTTAAACATACTGTAAAGTAAACATTTGTGCCACTGGCCTCACACTGCCCCCATGGCTCTCGGCTCCATCCACTTGTTGCAGCTATACCAAGCCAGCCAATCACAGAGATTGTACACTGTGTCATCGTGATATTTAGTTATATTTTTTGAGAGGTATGGATAAGGGTCCATGTCGGTACGGTGAAGGGTAAACGACTGTTTCAGGACTACGCCAGACCTACCACAAAAAACAACAGTATATGTTGTGGTATGATATGATATGATATAACAAATATGAAATGTAGTGTAATGTAATGTAATATAATTTGCAAGAGAGCTGGATGGATGGATGGATGGATGGATGGATGGATGGATGGATGGATGGATGGATGGATGGATGGATGGATGGATGGATGGATGGATGGATGGATGGATGGATGGATGGATGGATGGATGGATGGATGGATGGATGGATGGATGAATGATAACTAATATTGATAATTCTTGTACATAGCATAACGAAAGCTTTATAAAATAATAACAACATTATAATATTATATATTTTAAAATATTGTACAATATAAATGTTTAATTTAAATAGTTGTTTTTAATAATTTTTTACAAAAAATAATGCTAATATTGAGAATGGTAAAACAATACAGCAAAGATTCATTAATATAATATAATATAATATAATATAATATAATATAATATAATATAATATAATATAATATAATATAATATAATATAATATAATATAATATAATATAATAAAATATAATATAACATAACATAACATAACATAATATAATATAATAAAATATAAAATATAATAAAATATAATATAACATAACATAACATAACATAACATAATATAATATAATATAATATAATATAATATAATATAATATAATATAATATAACATAACATAACATAACATAATATAATATAATAAAATATAAAATATAATAAAATATAATATAACATAACATAACATAACATAACATAATATAATATAATATAATATAACATAATATAATATAATATAATATAATATAATATAATATAATATAATATAATATAATATAATATAATATAATATAATATAATAAAATATAATATAACATAACATAACATAATATAATAAAATATAATATAACATAATATAACATAATATAATAAATATAATATAATAAAATATAATAAAACAAAACGAAACAAAACAAAACGAAACGAAACGAAACAAAACAAAACAAAACAACAAAACAAAACAAAACAAAACAAAACAAAACAAAACAAAACAAAACAAAACAAAACAAAACAAAACAAAACAAAACAAAACAAAACAAAACAAAACAAAACAAAACAAAACAAAACAAAACAAAACAAAACAAAACAAAACAAAATAAAATAAAATAAAATAAAATAAAATAAAATAAAATAAAATAGCGTGGGTTTCCTCCGGGTGCTCCGGTTTCCCCCACAGTCCAAAGACATGCGGTACAGGTGAATTGGGTAGGCTAAATTGTCCGTAGTGTATGAGTGTGAATGAGTGTGTGTGGATGTTTCCCAGAGATGGGTTGTGGCTGGAAGGGCATCCGCTGTGTAAAAATGTGCTGGATAAATTGGCGGTTCATTCGGCTGTGGCGACCCCTGATTAATAAAGGGACTAAGCCGACAAGAAAATGAATGAATGAATTATATTATATAATATATATAATACAATATAATATAATATAATACAATACAATACAATACAATATAATATAATATAATATAATATAATATAATATAATATAATACAATATAATATAATATAATATAATATAATAAATTTAATATAATATAATAAATATAACATAATATATATAATATAACATAATATAATATAATATAATGCAATACAATACAATATAATATAATATAATATAATATAATATAATATAATATAATATAATATAATATAATATAATATAATATAATATCATATAATATCATATAATATCATATAATATAATATCATATAATATAATATTATATAATATTCATTCATTCATTTATTTTCTTTTCGGCTTAGTCCCTTTATTAATCCGGGGTCGCCACAGCATAATGAACGGCCAACTTATCCAGCACGATTTTACGCAGCGGATGCCCTTCCAGCAAACCCACCTCTGGAAAACATCCATCCACACTCATTCATACTCATACACTAAGGACAATTTTAGCTTATTCAATTCACCTATACCACATGTCTTTGGACTGTGGGGGAAACCAGAGCACCCGGAGGAAACCCACGCGAACGCAGGGAGAACATGCAAACTCCACACAGAAACGCCAACTGACCCAGCCAAGGATCGAACCAGCGACCTTCTTGCTACGAGGCGGCAGCATACCTACTGCACCACTTATTGTGCCACTATATTATATTTATTATATTATATTATATGGTGACGAAGTGGCGCAGTAGGTAGTGCCCCCACAGTCCAAAGACAATAAAATAATATAACATAATATAATATAATGAAAAATAATAATGATATTGCAATACAAATACTTCATTAAAAATTACTAAATGTAATTAAAATTCTTAAATTACACATAAAATCTATATTATATTATATTATATTATATTTTATTATATTATATTATATTATATTATATTATATTATAATTAATTTTATTATATTATATTATATTATATTATATTATATTATATTATATTATATTATATTATATTATATTATATTATATTATAGGCAACGCAGTGGCGCAGTAGGTAGTGCTGTTGCCTCACAGCAAGAACGTCGCTGGGTCGCAGGTTCGAACCTCGGCTGGGCTGGGTCAGTTGGCGTTTCTGTGTGGAGTTTGCATGTTCTCCCTGCGTTCGCGTGGGTTTCCTCCGGGTGCTCCGGTTTCCCCCACAGTCCAAAGTCATGCAGTACAGGTGAATTGGGTAAGCTAAATTGTCCGTAGTTTATGAGTGTGAATGTGTGTGTGTGGAAGTTCCCAGAGATGGGTTGCGGCTGGAAGGGCATCCGCTGCGTAAAATCGTGCTGAATAAGTTGGTGGTTCATTCCACTGTGGCGACCCCGCAAGGGACAAAGCCGACAAGAAAATGAATGAATGAATATTATATTATATTATATTATATTATATTATATTATATTATATTATATTATATTATATTATATTATAATTAATTTTATGTTATTATATTATATTATATTATATTATATTATATTATTATAAATATATCAATTATAAATGCATAAATATAAACAAAAATGATTTACTACCCTAGACAATGAGCTCACACAATACATTGAAAGCACAATAACTTACTACAATCCCAAGAATAAAAAAAAAAATCTATGATCGGAAAACTCATATTTCATTTGAGCTTGGCAAACTCCCAGATAAATAAAAAGACAAATGAGCCTTAAATAAATCAATAAAAGAAACATAAATTTCCTGCAACATATGCAAAACACTTTCACAGGGAATGCTACAATCACTCAAGTTGCACCACAAAAAAATGTAAATAAAACACACACACACACACACACACACACACACACACACACACACACACACACACACACACACACACACACACACACACACACACACACACACACACACACACACACACACACACACACACACACAGTTAAAGCTCTAGTATGCACTTAAACTGAAACATCACTCAAAATTGACATCTATTCTAATCTGGCAGCAGCGCTATATAAAATATTAAAAACTTGCATGAAACTAAGCAACTCTGCACAGCGCAAAGGTCCGTTTAACCTTTATCTAGGAAACAACTCTGCCGTTCTCTATAGGTCATCCAAATTCCCCCATCCATCCCTTTAACAGGGCATCATCAGTCCAAACAACAGCTCCATCTTCCAGCTCCGGCTCTGGCAGCTAAAGGAAGGCTATTATCCTCAGACGGCAGCTCTGCACTACGCAAGGACATTGTTAGCAGGTTAATTAGCACACTTTTTCTGGGCCGTCCCAGTGAGGGCCGCTAATGAGGCCTCCCACGACTGTCGGCCAAGGTCATAATCTGCGTCAGGACTGGAGCTAAAACCCGGCCGCCTGAGTCAGCGATCCCACACAGGGGAGCACAGTGCGCACCTGACAGCTCCGCTTAGGACATGAGCTGCAGCTTATCACACAGTCAAGACGATCAGCATAATCTCCACCTAAACTGGTCAATACCTCTTACACTGCCCCGTCAAGCACACAGACACTGCGCCCCAGATATGACCCGCTGGGAGAGGACAGGCACTGGATAAAAATGAACTGAACAAAAAAAATATATAAATGTGATAAATAGATGTGATACTTGGTTTGGAAAAGGCTTTAAAATAACAAACAATATTAAAATATTTTAATATTTTAATTTAAATAACATTTATTTAAAAAAAAAAAAAAACATTTTGACAATTTTTTTGTTTTTCAAAACAAAAAGTATTTAAATTTAAAGATTAAAAAAATATTTTAATGGTTTGTTAATCTAACTACATACTTTAAAAAGAAAAAGTACTCACATTTAAAACATGACTAGAAGGATTCACTTCACTTTAGTTAATTTTATTTTATTACAGCAAGTTAGAAAATTTAAACTGTCACAAACATACTGTGACAAACATATTACCACATTTTCTACTGCTTTACACATTTCTCTGATTGAAAAAGTCTGAATGTCATCATACTGATCAGCCCTAACCATTTATTCCTATACCCTAGGTTTGCTATGCTATAGCTACTAAATATGTAACATAATAATGATAAAATTAATAATAATAATAAGTTTATTATTATTATTATTATTAAACCTAATAATAAAATATTTATGTATTTTATTAATAATAATAATAATAATAATATATTGTTAAATCACATTATTGTTTGTAGCTGCTAAATATGTAGCATAATAATGATACAATTAAAAATAATAGTAATAATAATAATAATAATAATATATTATTATTGCTATTATTATTGTTATTATTATTGAACCTAATAATAAAATATTTATGTATTTTATTATTATTAATAATAACATATGGATAAAATCCCATTATTGTTTATAGCTGCTAAATATGTCAAATAATAATTATCATATTATTATTAATAATAATAATAAAAAGTATTATTATTATATTATTGTTGTTGTTGTTATTATTATTATTATTATTAAACCTGATAATAAAATATTTATGTATTTTATTATTATTATTATTAATACTATATTGATAAAATTATATTATTGTTAATTGCTCATATGTTTGTTGCAGTTGCTGAATTTTCATTACAACAAAATATACCATGGAATATACACAATTTTCACTATATTATGTTGGAAAGATCCCAGCAAGCACTTTTTGTTTTTAAAAGATCTCTAACAGACGTCTAATAAACGTCTAAACATAGTCGTCTTGGCTAAAACAAGGCTAAAATTGGGCTGTAAGTGAAAATCTAATAGACGTCTAGGAATAGGCCAAATAGACTAGTCATCAAATAAACACAAATGAATGACTACACTTATAAAGTCTGTCTAATCTGTCTATTTTGATGACTAGTCTAGATTTGGGCTATTCCTAGATGTCTATTAGATTTTCACTGACAGCCCAAGTTTAGCCTTGTTTTAGCCAAGCTGTCTACGTTTAGATGTCTGTTAGATGTCTATTAAACAAAAAAAAAATTTTTAATGATGGACATACTTGTCTATTGAGTTACACTTGTCGCTACGGCAGGGATTTGCTCTGGAGTAAAACACTATATTTGGAAGGTGCCAAAAAATGAATCAGAGGCATTCAATGCAGCTTTAGAGTCAGAGCTTTACAACAAAATGAAAATCTCTGACACCGCAACGAACAGCAAAACATCTTTTCCGATGCCAGAAGATATGGGTTTCTGCATCAACTGTGTAGTTGCTGGTAGCAGACACATTTCCTCACCACAGCACTCACATGCAGAGCTGAAAGCACTTCCATCTGTTCTTGACGTGCGTCTCTCTCTCTCTCTAGGCCTAGGAGAAGGGTTTGCGGTTGAATGTGGAGAAAACCAGCAGCACACCTGCACTGAGCTCTGCTTCACTCTCAACTGAGATTCAAATACTGCTAAAGGGATGAAGTCCCACTACAGGCAGCTGTGTAATGGGTTTACCAGGATAGTTCACTCAAAAATGAAAATGATCCACTGATAATCTTTCCCCCCCCCATGAGCTCTGCTGAAGAACCGAATTGCTGATTCAAGATGTTCTCATGCAGTGAATGACTCATTCAAAAGAGTTTTGTGAATCGAACAGTTGGAACTTCACAGAATGATCAATTAGATAATCACGGATATAGATTAAGGATGCTTAGTAAATAGCAAGTGGTATGGATTACTTTTATAAATTATTTTTTACAGCTTTTCAAATTCTGGTTTAAAGCATGAAAGCTGTAGTCCGCATACTGCAAAAGAAAAACCGTAAAAGTTTTGAAAATGTTTTTATGTATTTTAAATACATCATTTTAAGTATGATGTATTTTCATCTTGAGTGAACTGGGGCCGTTTGCACCAGCAGTGCGTAAGTAACAGCCTAGTTGTGACTTAAATGGACGAGTTACAATTTACGCACTACAAAATTTTTTGTGTTGCACCACTGAACTTTTAAACGTAACCCTACATTACAACTAAATATTTACGGCAGCCTCCCCCCATGTATAATGGTAGAAAAGAGACAACGGCGAGATTAGTTTACATTGAGGAGCTCACGATCATAATGAAGAAGGATCTCCCTCTACTCACAGCCTTATTTTCCTCACAAATCTCGCAATTGTTTTTGGTTTGTGAAAGAAATTATATTTTTTTCAAGGAGTGTTTTGTGTTAATTGTATCCATCAACTAAAATGAGAATTTCTTCATGAGTTATTCTCCCTGGTCTTTTTTCAAGTTTAAAGTTTTGATAACTTCATGTGTATTTCGTGTGCATGCAGGTAAGCGTGTCGTCTGTTATTAGTGACTGACTGTAATGTAATGTCCTATAAAAATTTAATTTATCATTTAATTTTCATAGGACAGTTATATATAGACACATTAGTTGCAGAATTTTAAAGTAGTTTAACGATTTAAATGCTTTTTATTGGTCATTACGTCATTCAATGCGACTACATACATTTTTAAAGAGAGCTTACAACCTACTAACTACGGTTTGCCCTAAGAACATGTGGTGCAACAGAAGTGAGAACAAATTTAGTTACAAACTAGCTAGTAGTTACTAAGCCCCTAGCGTGAACTTTACGTTCCAGTTTAAGAAAGAACTTACGAACAGCTGGTGCAACCCTACCCTGGACTTTGGAACTAAAACTTTGAACTGGTACTTGAAGGCTCTATGATTAACTAAATAAAACAAAAATCATGATTTAATTTGGTAAATATCTTTTTTTTTTTTAAGTGAAATGCGACTGCATTCTTACATGTGAGCAACTCATTATCAATTGATATCTAAAAGCAATAGTTCATTCATTCATTTTCCTTTGGCTTAGTCCCTTTATTCATCAGGGATTGCCATAGCGGAATGAACCGCCAACTTATCCAGCATATGTTTTAAACAGCGGATACCCTTCCAGCTGCAACCCAGTACTGGGAAACACCCATTCACACTCATTCACACACATACACTATGGCCAATTTAGTTTATTCAATTCACCTATAGTGCATGTCTTTGGATTGTGGGGAAAACCGGAGAACCCAGAGGAAGCCCACCCTGCACAGGGAGAACATGCAAACTCCATACAGAAATGCCAACTGACCCGGCCAGGACTCGAACCAGCGACCTTCTTGTTGTGAGGCCACAGTGCTAATCACTGAGCCACCATGTTGCCCCAAAAGCAACAATAATAATAATAACAACTATTGTTATTATTAAATATAATTTATAATAATTTGGCTTTTACGAATTATTTTTATTTTAATCTAAAATATTGGCAAAATTGTGCAGCCCTACGAACAAGCACAGAAAATTCAAAATGTATTTATAACTGAATTCTGAATCACAATTTTTATCAGAAAATAATAAATCCTTTAAATCATCCAGCCCTACTTGTTTTGTGCTTATTTGCACAAATGATTGAGTTTTCAGATATGACAAGAGCTAAAAAGCGTCTGCCGAATGGCAGGTAGTCGCTAACAGACTCAAAGCTTAAGGCAACGGACAGACATGGTTTTCCTCATGGCAGCGGGAGCATCGGGCAGAAAAACAGTGCCAGCACAAGTGCCCCTGCAGTGACACAGGAGACGAAAGCTGGCGCCAGATATAGAGGTCACACAGAGAGCTGGCAGACTGGGCATCCTGACGCCAGGGCTTACACCATTACTGAACACAGCGCTGATAGTCTCACCCTGACACACACACACACACACACACACACACACACACACACACACACACACACACACACACACACACACACACACACACACACAGAGAGACGTGCCAAGCAGAAAGTGGGAAGGCATGTGGAGAAGATGCCACTTTTTTTTACAGAAAGTGACAGACGTTTTGCACTTTGAACTAGCACTGTAAAACAAGGCCAAACGTGATGCAAAATTGAGAATTTCACAGTTATTTTTGCTTAATTTCCACCTGTCCAGTGTCCACATGCATGATGTCCAGTAAAACCAGTAAAATATATTTAAAAAAATGCTACATGAGAGCAGAAAAATCAAAACTTTGAGAAGAGAAAAAAAAAAAATCAATATTTCTCTGTGTCTTTTTTTCAGCAACAAAAAAACCCCCACATCTGTTGTTATTCTGCTCACATTCAGACCGAGCAGGCAGGCTAGCGAGGAGAGCAATAAATAAATATCGAAATAGATACATAAATAAATGAGAGTGCAGCGCATTCTCTTGAGCTTTCCTGTTGTTCCTGCCTTATAAAAGCTGATGGGAGGTCGATAAGCATGCGGGAACCCAGAAAAGTAGAAGTGAAACAAAATATTATTTCGCCGCGTTGAGCGTTGCAGTGTTGGATGATTACAAAAAGTGAAGAGCGGAAAAAGCCTGAGAGGTGTGAGATGTGGTGCAATGTCTGTTTAAAGACAGCTGCCTTCTGTAGATGTGACATTAATGACATTGATTAACTCAAGTGGTTGAAGCAAAACCAATCAAGGGAGATACTAACAGGAAAACAACACCCGATTAATACATCCACACTGTTTTAACTACTTGCGCTGACTTGACAGACGAGGGAAGCGGAGCAAGGTGGAATGCATGTTAAATGCAATACATTTGTGTTTTTAGCAAATGCTTAGCATAGGGATTTACAATAAAGAGGGTTTTCCTTAAGCAAAGCCATTTATGGTTATATTCAACGCTTTTGAATGTGACTGTCATATATATAAATAAAATAAATATCAATAAAAATAAATAGAAATAGAATATATAATATACTTTTACATATAATTTTACACGTAAACTATTCAAAGTCTGAGGGAATGGACTACTTGAATTATAAAAACTAGCTTAAAAAATAAAAATAGCTTAATTTCTTTAAATCTGAGTAAATGGGTTCATAAAACGGGTAAACAAAACGGTAAACAGACTTTTTTATGATTCATATTTTTTACGTTATTCCAGCATTATCTACTACACTGTAAAACCCAAAAAGTGAAGGTAACTCAAACCATTTGAGGAAACCGATTGCAACAAACCATTTAAGTTCAAAAACTAATCCTAATGAGTACTGTGAACTTTTGAGTTAACTACACTCATTTCGTTTGATAAAGTTGACCGTTTACAGTGTATGAATAACACGTTGTACTATATGTAGTGGGATGCGTTTGTCTATTTTTAACAGGAGTGCTTTAAACGGCACTAGTTTTCCTGTAAATAGTAAACTGTAAGACGGTAAAACCTACAGCCGTTCCTTGGGAAGAGCCCTGGACATTCTAAAAGTTCCAGAACTGGAACCCAACCACTAATTATTGCCTTAAGAGAAGGTTCTTTCCAGGAATCCTACAGCATCGCGTCCCCTTCCCAGCAGTGTGCCGTGTAGCACTCCAGAACTGTAAGGGAAATGCCTTAACAAAACAGATGAATGAATGGAGCACATGGTCACATCATTTCAAGTAAACTTTCAGCATGCACCATTTCCTCCGGCGGACCACACAAATGACTGAATATGAACCTTCCTACTGAACCTGTATGACCGCGTTAAAAGCAACCAATGAACCAACGAAACAGAAACGTATATTAAAAAATAGACCATTTCATGCTAGCCATGATTTATCATCATGTCTTTGCAAAGAAATACATAAGAATTATTCAAAACTCCATCATTTCTTTTAACATATAGGTCAAGTATTTTGTCTGATGTAAAGTTTCAAAAACACCCCCAAAAAACTTTGAACATTACTGCACTTTGAGAAAAAACAAACAACTTTCTAAGTGTCCGATGAAAATACCCTTGACTGTACATACCAGCATTTTAAGAGCCTGGCTAGTCACGGTGACCTAAAGACGCTGGTTTGGGTTGGCTTCAGTCCTGAGGTTTGGACCAGCTGATTTCCACTTCTGGCTAGCCGAGTGCTTACATTCAGGTCCAGACAGCCACCAGGGAAGAGGACGGCACGCCTTGCTGGACAAACGCTTCCAATGCTAAACACAGACAGGTCAGGCCCTGCTCTGAAGAGGCCGCAGAAACCAGAGGGAAGACAGACAGTATTTCTATCCAGACAGGTGCAACAGTTGTCTGATTTATTTCCTTTCCCTGTCCCTCGTGCTCAAGGGGAGGGTCCACCATTCTGGAATCAACCTGCCTCCTCCTCCCCTCCTTCATCTAATCCACTTATGTTTCTGCACTTAGTTTCTTCCATAGGTTGTAAATAAGAATAAAAATCAACAAAAATCGCGAGAGCATCCTAACTAAACCAACACTTAAATGCAGAGGAGTTTTTCGTAAGAGATTGGTTTTTGATTACATTAGCATTACAATAACAGATAACACTGAATGGGCAATCATTTTTGGAGGCTTTTTTTAGCAGGCTGTCCTCTGAGTAAGTATACTATCTTATATAATCCATGATGGTTACTCAGTAATGACCCAGACAAGCAGTCAGCATTTCTCAAAGCCCTGGAGTTGACACACCTGACTGTGCACAGGTAGGCTTCAGGAAATGATTGGCATGACCTTGAAGACTAATACTATGACAAGCATCTCAAACTCACAAATTATATGGCTAAAGTACATTGGGAAATTGATCATTTTTGGATACGCGGCTAGTCGACAGCTGATTTGACCTAAACAAAATCCTGTTATTTACATCCATAGTCTAGTTCTAAGACCTGAAGAGCCTCACATGCAAAATCACTAAGATAAAGAAAAATAAAAGACCAAGCGAAGGTACGGCGCTTTAGCCTAAGCGCAGCTTGTTTTAAAGAAAGAAAGGACTGTATCCCTGCAGGTTACAGGAGGACTAATCACCTATAAACCAGCTGGCCATTAACATTAATCTGGTTAAAAGACATAGGGAGTCTTCTTTAAGGTGTCAAAGTTTAACAGATTTTCTCACTGCAGTGGCTGAAAATCCCTTAAAAACTAAATGTGCGCTAATGAGCAAACGGATATTCATTGTTTTTATCTAAATTTGGTATAATTAAAGATTTAATTTTGGTATAAGCTTTGGCAGAATGCTAAAGTACAGTGGGGTTCTACACTGAAGTCTACATTGAAAATTGGGCATGCAAAACCTTTAAGGATATTAACAAGTTTAAACATTTAAAAGAAAAAAAAACATGTTTTTTCCTAATTTACTAAATTATATGATCTCCAATAAAGAGGAATTTGTGACTGATCCTGTGAAAGTCTTGGTCCATACTTTCAGATGTTGTTTTGCTTCCATTTAAATGCAAGATGTTTGGAGAACTTGATTTACACAAGCATATGGAGTTCAAGCTTAAGTGCTGCTACCACTAAAGCAAACAAGAAAAACAAACACTAAGGCATTCTGAAACGCATTTAAATGCGACTTTTCATTCTCCGCGTTGATGCCGATAGTATCATTTGAAAAGTATAATTAAAAAAAGTCAGAAAACAGAAGTGGCCTCATGCTTTTGGGACTCAAATGTAAATATATTAGATACATTTGGACTGTAGAAACGCTACAGACAGTCTACCACAACACTAATATAAACTGCAATGATGAGGCGTAAATACGATCAAACGCAAAAAAGAATTCCCCATCCTTCACCATCCATTGACTAAATCCAATTTGTTAAGACCCCTCCACAACTCACTTACCCAGTCCAGCTCAATGGAAATTGAATTTCATAGATTGAACATCCCATTATCTCTTTCGGTCAGATCCTCATCTGAGTAAAGTAGGGGTGAGGTGAGCGGCCCCGGAATAGAGGAGAGACGTGGCTCCTCGCAGTCCGCCGCCTTTAACAGGGTAAAAGCCCTAGATATTAGTCATAAGTGTTCTTTAAATTCATTAGCATCTTCACGCGGGGGCGTCTGAAGTGTTGGGGGAAGATCACTGTAATAAGTTTAGCTGGCCGGTTCTGGTTCCTGTGCCGTCCTCGGTGTCACAGGGTAAGTGGCTGTCGGGAGCCAGCGGCTCGCTAGTTGACTAAACAAAGTGACCATTAAAGTCTTGCAGATGGAGGCTTAGGTTTGTACCTGGGCATTCAGGGCTGATCCACTCCAAGGTAAGAACTTTATTCCACAACATAATAATATTCAAGTTCTGCTTGAGTATGCATCTAGTGTTTTTAGCACAGTAAAGGCACCCTCACACCACCCAATATAGGATTTATGAGTATGACAGCTAGCTAGCATCCTGTGTAGGGCTCAATAAAATGGACTGATCCAGCGATGACCTGCCTATGCTGGAAGAGGGCACGTCCTCATATGTACGTATAGGCTGCCTTGCAAATGATATCCCAACAGTGCTGTGTAATGACCCAAATTTACCGCTTAACACCAATGGGCATAAACCCAAGCCTCTTATACTCAACTGACTCAACCATGGGAATTCATTCGCCAAGAAAAAGAGTCTATATGCAACAGCTACGAGTATTACAACACATCTTCATGAGAAATGAGGTGTTGAACTACGAGGCAACTACACAAGTCAAATTATCGCTATATGCATTGCCGGCTACATTAAGATAGCCTGACAGGAGTAAGAGCTAACCGAGACTTTTTTCTTAGCAAGAAGCGACTGGCTAATGAGAAAAAGAAAATATCGAACTCCTCTCATTAGTAGCACTGAAGATTCCTGGAGATTTACCTATCCACAACAGCGCTTGCACATACCGGCAACACAAACTCACTGTAAACACCAACGAGACTGCTGCTGACACTTCAATTCAGAGTAACGTGAGTGAAAAATCACCTGAAGACCCTCGGAAGCTAGAAAGCCTGCAGTTTCAGCGCAACAGCTAGCTTTGAAAGGCATGCACTAGTGATTAAAGGAAACTTAATAATAGATCAGAACCTCAAGGCCGTGCTTTTCAACAAGTTCTTTAGTAGAAGCGGAGATGGTCTGACAAAAATGTGGTTCCCCAGACTCACCTGCCAGGGCTGACATCTGCTGGCTAGTTATCACCTGTAATGCATTTAGGCAGAGCGAAAACGCTGGCAGAAAAAAGCAGCTCGCTTCAGACACTGCTCTTAGCTCACTGCTGCACTGACCGCAGGCTCATAAGCTTCTTCAGACTTGTGTGCCAGAGAGGAGGGAGGCCAAACACAGCTCATGAAGATTTAATGAACGCTGAATTCCTTCATTTCCCTCACACTGATTGGGAGACGGAGATGTGGAACTTATAGCAAATCACGGGATGGGTTTTATTTTGTGTGGAAATCAGATAATAAGATTGTTCCAAGTAGTTGGGAACTGTGCTGCTTCATTTAAGCCAAAATCTAAGGCAGCACTGTGAAAAATACTTTACATAGACTGCAATTCCAAAATGCATTTTGATGGCTTCAATATAAAAAATATAAATGCTAAAAAATATTAATAAAATGCTTAATGTTGTCAAAAATCAACCCCTTTACTTAATTTGTGATTAGAGTAAGTTGAGTAGACTAGGGCCCCGTTCACACCAATACGTTTTACTTTTAGAATGAAAACGATCCACGTCCACACTGGTGTTTCACCTAGTGTTTCTAAAAAGATCTTCGTCCACACTACACCGCTAAAAACAGAAATCACGTGACCACACACACTCTGGCATGCACAGCAGAGTATTCGGAGATCTGAGCTCCAGGCAGTCAGCGAGTGCTTTGAGCACACCTCCCCATGTGAGAGCAGCACATGTTGAACAGTTCATCAAGGATATACCGATGGATCTCATCTAACTATAGTTATCAAACGTGATATTTAACTCATTCTCTCTCTATCTAACGACTCTTTGGTCTTTTGAATCATTACTTGTTCTCAGGTAACTTGTTTTGGCTAAGAGCGAAGAAAAGTTAATATATTAATTTATGTAACCACATACACTGATTCTGCATATTGACTGATTGTTTGCATTTATTTCCTATATTGTATAAACTTATTGTACGTTATACTTTTATAATGGCCATTATTGATTATTAAAACTGATATTCAGCAAAAGAGAGCGTATGTTTTGTATTTTCACTGAAAATAAAAGGAGGCAGTTATGTTATAGGCTCCGTTTTGTTATAAATATGCATACAGTGAAGATGGCGGTCATATAAATATGTACACGACGCTTCAACATTTTTGGTGTCTGTTAGTTTAAATCAAAATGAAAATAGGCAGTTCCTCATATCATGTTTTCATTTTACTGTTAAGAAAGTGAAACAACGTAGCCAGGGTGATGCAAATGAGGTTATACAGTTTGAAGATTACCTGACATGTCCTCGAGAGTTTGCATTCCATATCAAACTTGCAAAGTCTAAACTTACAAGGAAAGGATGCAAGACTGAACTTCGTGCACTTGATATTGATGAAAAAGCCCTAATCAGATAGTCAAATGTCTGCATCCATGTTTTCAGATGTCTCCGTTTCCCCCATTCACACTGCAAAACGCAGCAGCGTTTTAAAACCAAAGCAGTCTCTTCAGAATTTTCAAAACGCTCCGTTTTTGGGGCCCGAAAACACTGGTGATAGTGTGGACAAAAGGCGTAACCGTAGCAAAATTTATGTAATTTAAAACTAAAAGTGTTAGTGTAAACAGTGCCTAGGTCTTGAAAAAGATCTATCTTGTCTCTCATCCTCAACATTAAACTGTTCTAGCCAGATAGCTACAGTAAAGAGTGACTGGCTTTACATTGTTAGATGAAAAAAGCATAATTACTTTTGGTAACTGCAGTACCTAATTATCATTAGAACCTATTACATGCTCACTCAAAAACACTCAAAAAGTGAAAATCCTAGAACATTTTGCTATTACTAAAAAATCATATTACTAAAAATTATAGAACAAGTAACTACAACATAGAACATTTTGCTATTTGTGATGTGAAATGTGAAGCAAGAACAAATATGCAGCCTAAGAAGTGTTAAAGCCCATTCGCACCACAAATGCCAACTATAAAGATAACTACAACATTATTAGTGTCCACACCAGTAGTTCTGTTATTATGAGCGTGCCATGCAATTATGTCGTCTGTCGTTTTAGATGCACAATTTGGTGGATTCTGTTTGACTGTCAATGTTTTTATAGTTGACCAGCAGGAATAAAACCCTTCTGAAAGTAATGTCTATGATATTGTTCCCCGATGATTGTTATCATTATAGATGTGGTGTGGACTGCATTAAATCCATGGAATTAGAACATTGCATTAAAATTATTAAAACATTACAAGTATAGTTATCACGTTTGAAGTGAATCACCTTTTGGAGTTTAAGCTTTTTGTTTCCCACAGTTTTAAACCAATTCTACGACCAAAATAGACTTGCAGTGAGGGCGCAAACTGAAATATCTTCAAGGTGCACAATTGAACTTTACCACAGGAAATGCATCAGGTGTCCACACTCTTGAAACGCTCTGAGATCTATGATATCATGAACACCTCAACAACAATTAAAACTTTTCATATGGTTCATGAGAAGACCTCATGTTTATTTCTGTGTATGCATCCTGTGGGCCTTATAAGCATGGGTATTTAGAGTTGGCACATCCTGTGTGTATCTGTAGTGTTTGCCAGAATTAGTACATTTGCGTGTGTTAGGAGGCATACGAGTGTCAAAATATGAGGTAATGAGGGTAAAAACCTAAGGGCTCTTTGAAAATTTTCAGTGGTATACTGGTGTCTGATATGGCTAAAACTTTTTCGGCAGATAGCGGTTGATGTGTCAATCCCTGGCACTGGGAATAGCACTCAAGTTTTGCACACCCACACTCTCACACACATACATACACACACAAATTCTCACCTTTTTCTCATGATAGTGAAATTCAGCTCTTCCTGTTTGATGTCTGCATGATCTCCGCTGGCCCGATCGCTGCCCTCACTGTCGTCACTGCTGAAAACGGAGGCCAGCTCCTTTTTGGGCACCCGTGTTGGCGGCAAAGGGATGGTGCGTTTCTCTGCCAGTCGCCCACGGTTCTGCAGGAGCACAGAGGGGACAGACAGACTGAGACTCTGGGAACAGCCTACTCTGATTTTACTGGCTTGGGCTGTGGTACAAAAAAATGGCTAATGTTCCCGATCCGTCACACACTGGTTGAGGTTTCAATTCTCTTTAGGCTGATAAAACTGAATTCTGAATGGATTACTCTTATATTCATCACATATTTTTTGCATTTGCAATTGCATTTGCATTCATTTAAACTGATTCATAAAAGCCTAGGGTTTTAGGATAGATTTTCACAAAATGTTTTCAAGGAATTTAACCAAAAACATATTAAACTTGTTTGGTAAATCCATGCGACATTATAACTGTGTAATATATATATTTATCTGGTAGAAGGTTTGAAAATTTCTGACTCAGCTGAACTGTCATTTAAAGGGCCAAGTCTACCTCAGAATTTAAAAAAAAATGCTCAGGAGGAGTGGGCGTGGCCGGCAGAGCAGGGGAAAAAGTGGGGAACTGTTGTCAATTGGCTCACAAAATGAAACAAACCGTGAGACCCATGATTTTATAGTTTTATAGATTTATAGTTAACATGTATCACACATGGTCTGAATGCAGACACAGTGGATAGCAGTGCACCAGGTCTCTTTCCCTGTCTATTCCAACCATTAACCCTGCCGGTAATCTGGAGAATTTTAAAAATAGGTGAACAAAGTAGCACGGATAGGTGATGTGTCTGAATGGTAATGAACTCAACTGATAAAAGACAAAGTCTGCCATTCTCCAATTCTTGTACAGCTCTACCGACAAAAATCCTTGCTGCACACAAACAGCTGTAACGGCCCTGACAGCATCACAGGGAAAAACATGCAACAAACCTCGTGAATCATGGAAACAAACACATAGGCCTACGACCCGTGCCATTGGGTCTCAAAGCTTGGCAGGTCTGCCTTGCCTTCGGAAAGCACATGCAGTCATGAATAATTAAGAAGCAGGGTCTTCTCAAAGGATAAGTAAACACAGCTATGAATAATAATGAGAAACTGACGCGTCATCACTCCACTAGCAGATTCGTGCTACATCACCAATTTGGTCTGAAATTAGCTGACAAAAGCTCAAAATTATCCAGCTTTCCTCACAATTAAAGCTAACAGGTGGTAACGTTGTCTTAACTGATGCTCAACACACACATCTGTTAAAATAAAATAAAAAATACTCCAGGGTGTCTTGAACCTTTGAAGCAATGAGGGATAATTGCATCACCCCTTGTGGGATGCAAACTCGCAAACATTTGGTCTGTTAGCCATCTAATCACTAAGCTATATCGGCAACAAAATGCACATTATTTCATATTTAGAGAACTTCCCTTACGCAGTACCATTAATTCAAAACAATCAGGGATAAATCATTCAAGGAATCATGCTATGTGTGATGTGAACTTGCAACCTTCTTATTTGTTATCCGCCTAATCATTACGAAGAATCTTGCAGCAAAACTCACATAATTTCATATTTAATGAGGTTTCAAAATTATTGATTTAGCTGACACATTTATTCAAAGCAATCAGGGATAAATCAGGGAATCACCCTACGTGGGATCTGAACTTGCAAACATGTGGTGTTAGTCAACTAATCTCTGAGCTATATTGCCAGCAAAATTTGGGAAAAGGTTTTCAACCCTGGTTTAGGTGATAACTTTAATCAAAGCATATCAGACATAAATGACACAAGGATCATATTTCATAACATATTGTGGGATGTGATCTTGCAGGCGTATGGTTCATTAGCCACCTAATCACTAAGGTCACCTGGGACACAATGACACAAAGATTTTGGCTGTTTCTCAATATGCATTCTTCAGCGATCTTGCATACTCATGTCCTCGTGTTCTCGTGTAATGTCATCATTAACAGTTCAATTTCAAAACTCAAGACTGCAAGAACGGAGGAAAGTTCCCAGATGTGTTCTTGATATCAAGGATGCATCGATGCAAACTTGAGTGGAAAACTCGCTCGAGAAGTTCCAGAAGTCATTGCGGCTGAATAAAGAAGGTGGGAAGCGCAGCATTTTAGTTTTATTATTAAAGTTCAGAGATATAACTTATTTATCTCAGGAATTTCTCTAAATTAGACGGTGAAAGTAAACAGTTCCATGAAAATCTTTATAAAGGCATAAACACGTTAAGGGAGTTTATTTGCTGAAATTCGTATTAAACTTTGTTTTATTTGTATTGTGCAACATTTATTTGTAAGGTTTTCATGCATAGTATATATATTGAAAAGGGGAAAAACAATAAATTGATGTATGAATGCTGTAATGTTTAATTAATTTTCCATTAAAATCGTGTGAAGGTCATGTGATCATCAGGAAGAACCAGGGAAGAACGCAGGATCTAATTTCTCAGAAGACGCATTCTCTGTTCTCGCGGTCTCCCGAGTTCGTTCTACCGAGGTAACTTGGCAAAACCAATTTCCACAAGAACGCGAGTCTGTTCTCTGCATTCTTGGAATTGAGAAACAGCCATAGTCTCAAAAAATACCCAAATGTGGGAAGTGATCTTGCGACCTTTTGGTTAACTAGCCCTCTAAACACTAACCTATACTACCTCCAAGTTCACATCATTTTATATTCTGGAAAAAGTTTTTAAAAAACTTGTTTAAACAGATTTTTTAATTTTATTTAAAGCAATCTGGGATAGATGAATGAAGGACTCACAAACTTGCAAACTTTTGTTTTGTTTGCTAGTAAATTGCTAAATTAAAATCCCTCCAAAATTTACAATCAGCACTTTCTTCAAAGCATGACACAATGATTAAATCTAAGAAATCAACCCTCATGGCATGCAATCATTTGGTTTGTTAGCCACCTAATCACTATGCTATACTACACCACCCCAAGATTCATATAGTGCTCAGCACTGTTTAATAAATCTGTTTTGTTCAAATGCACCAATATATATTACCCATATTAACTGAGAAATGGATAAAAATATTCATTTTCCAAATGGGGTGTTCTCATACATGCTGAGCACTGTATATTTTATAGCAGTAGTTGTAAAGAATGACAATCTAAAGTTACATTTATAGTTCTTACACAAAATTCCAGCAAATGGTCGTTTATGTTTCTCCGACTGTCATACGACCTATTCAGATCACCCTCACATGTCATACATTTAATGCAGCTGCATCTGATTCACGAATCTCATAAATGATGAATCACAGCTCATGAATCATGAGGAAGTAATGACAGATTGAAGGGAGGAAATGCGCAACAGGCTGAACTCCCTAAACAACAGCAAAACTCAGAGCTGTTCAGAGGGAAAGACCATTGATCCACGAGACCAGTGATGGAGGATGGGTGAGCGAATAAGACGTGATAGTGATTCCTTCTCTTCCTCTTTGCCTCTATCCGCATCAGACATCTAAAGACAGCGAAGGATGAAGGGGATGAGAGGCCCTCAGGGTTTAGTGTGTGAAGCTGGGCGACCTTTAATGTGACCTGAAGGGGTCAGTGCAGATTTCTGTGCCTCTATCTCTATCCATGAGTGAACAGAGAAGGAGAGAGAGGATTTAAAGAGGGAAAAGAAATAGAAGAAAAAAGGGGGAAACATATACAAACAAAACAACTGTATGGAGGATTGAGGGGATGCTGTGATGCCGTATAATAAACAATGTGAAACGATACACAAATTTTGACATGTGACCATACATTTTTTCTGCACCCATGCTGCTTGTGACTTCATTCATTCCTTTTCCTTCTGCTTAGTCTCCCTTTCTGAGGTCGCCACAGCAAAATGAACCGCCAACTATTCCAATAATAGAACAGCAGCCTCCGAAAATGACGCCACTTTTTGCTCATTTAAATAGACTACAATTTTATATGGAAGACTCTTTTTAAAGTCATTAAAATCAATTCCTGCAACTGCTCCGGCTTATATATTTTACTCGAAAAACACTACTTCTCGAATAAGGTCCTCTTCTCCCTCACAAACTCTATATAAGTCTGTTTGGGTGACTTAGAATGAGCTCGGAATTTCTGCCGATAGACTTCTGGAACTAACTCGTAGTCATGCAACACTGTGGCCTTTACCACATCGCAATCTAAGCTGCATTGCAGCAATAGTGCCCACATATCTTTAGGCCAATCAAGTTTCCCAGAAACAAAATGCTACAAAATAGGCAGCAACTTCAGTCTCGCGAAACGATGGGACTAATTTAATATACCTACCTCCGTTGAATGGAGCATCATTAAACTGCTGAATGGAACTAGATGCGACTGGTGATGCAATTGATGGAGGACACAAACGAGGCATCGGCACTGGTTTTTATTTGCTTGTGCTTCTAAGTCCAGTTTATGCAATTTAACTTCACTATCTTTTTAACCTCAATTTGACGCTGTTTTATAACCGCGGAGTCATACTATAAATCTAAGCATATATGTAAACTTACATATAATTGATTCTAAATAAAACTGATTGAACTGATAAAACCCCTTGACTAATTGCTAGTCGCATTTTTAATATAAAGACTAAATTCACACAACTGGCCCATAGGTAGGATTTGTTTTTTCCAATAAAATTAGTTTTTAATCAGTTTTATGGTCATTTTTACCTTAAGCTTAGTTAAGTTTAAGTTAAACTTAAACTATGGCAACTAATAAAATCAAATAAAAATGCCTAATATATAAAAAATTAGGGCTCGGCGATTAATAGAAAAGTAATTGAAATCGGCCATTTAGAATCAATCTAATTTTTCCAGGTCAGTTTTTATTCAATTACTTTCCCTACTGCGTGTGGAGTCACGTGAACCTGCACTGTTAAGGCGGAGTTATACTTCTGCAGATTTAATATGAAAAACACTGAAAATAATTCATTTTGTTTCCAAAAGTGCAATTTATTTATTTTCACTTTTTCAAAAAAGTGACTGTTCATTTTAGGTAATGTGTGTTTAAATTTCAGTTTTTCAGCATTAAAGTTCAACAAATAATCATAGATAGTGTGCGTTTCCTTCAATTAAATCTCTCACTTGTAATATGTGAGCATATTTACTGTACAGAACTTGAGCAAAAAATAAATAAATTAAATAATCGTTCATTAATCGTAATCGAGTTAAAATGTTCAATTAATCAAGATTTTGATTTTAGGCCAAATTGCCCAGCCCTATTAAAAATGTAATTAAACTTTAGATGTGAAAAACAGGTGCAATATGCAGGAAATACTCTTCAGAATACCATAACAGTACTACGAAATGTTGATAATTCAACAATCATACCTTTCAAGTTACTTTGAGTAGCAATAGAAGGCTTAATATTTTGAGAATGCTCAAAATTAAAAAGAAAAAAAAGAGTCATTCTATCTCTGCTTTGTTTTTTAAGAAAACTTACAGGTTTGAGTGTACTGTGCTGTCAACTTTATAGCAGTGCTTGTCATAATTTTATTCCAATTTAAATAAATAAATACTTCTTCCCGTTTCAAAAACAAATGTAAGGCAACGGACAGTAATGTATAAAGTATTATAGAGTATTTTTTATCACAAAATTGTTAAATAAATATTTAATGGCACAGTATTCTGCAATTCAATGCTCTTGATGTTTACAATAAATGTTCTGCTTATTGTATTGTTTCTGTTGTTATGGTTTTGGTATTATTTCAATGGTTATGGTTTAATGTAAATTCCTTTTTTCCTGTGTTGAATCCTAGGAAGAAAAGCTACCCTGGTAGTGAAAAATTACTAGTTGGCATGACACAGCTTATCCCTAACATGAAGCAATTAGTGCTATTTTTTAGGAGAAGTCGTTTTTCTCTGGTTTGTACACTTACTTCTCAATTCTCTTCATAGCAAAAATGTAAAAATCCAGAAGAATGGATACGGCTTTGAAAAAACTTCAACTGCAGAAGTCTGTTTGTGTGAATGGGTGGTGTGTATGTGTGTGTGTGAGCATGCTTGCATCTCCAGCTCTGTCAAAGTTTGCAGAGCCCTGCAGCTATCCTTCCTCCACACCCAAAGCTTGCACGCGCACATACACATATGCAGAGCATCCCACAGGAGCCGAGGCGTGAGTGGCAGGCCGGGGCAGGAGGTGGAGAGACTAGCCAAGAGGCAAACAGGTGCAGCCCCTCTGGATTCTCTCAAGTGGCATACATTAAAAGGAAGAGGGGGAAAAAAGCCGAAAAAGATGAAAACATCCCTGAGGATGGGCAGGCTGAACACTGTTTTTTTTAAGAGCAACTGTCTTTTTCTTTTTTTTTTTTTTTTTGCAGAGGAAGCAGAATTTTGTCTGTCTACCTTATATTTTATAATGAAAATTAGATCTATTCACACTCGAGCACACTTTACAAATGTATTCAAACATCAAAGTTGTTTAAACTGAGACTAATCTTCTATAAACTCTTGTGAAATGATATCAACAGAACCGCAAGCACACAAACAAACAGTTTTTTTTTTTCCTTTTTTGTGACTATATCCATGCGGCAAGAGTGTTTTGGAGCTGTTAACAGTTACTGGAAGCTGCCTATGAAGTGCGCTGGCACTACTGATGCTTCATCTGATAAAGTTAGCGTTGAGAGACGGCTGTTACCCACATGGCCTCAGTGGAGACAGGCCTTTGCACACACACACTTCCCTGCCCCCATTCCTCATCTCTAACCCCCACCCTTCTCAACGTCCTCCCGGAAAGCCCCCGTCCAGCCCCCTCGCTTTATTCGGCGTAACTGACGCAGAACCGGGGGCGGCTGCGCACTATTTCCGGTAACACTTCCGCACAGAGGGAGTCAGGGAGGGTGCTTCAAAACAAAAACATAAAAAACCTGGGCTTCAACTCCCGCCTACATGTACATACACACACATTCACACCCACACACATACACACACACACTGTCACTCAGGCATGGAAAAAAATATTGAATATGAATTTCCTTTAAGCAGCATTTCTATGAATAAGCCCTCCCACACTTAATGTCTGTCGTTCAATGAGACAAGCTATATATACACATTTGCACACAACGCACATACACAAACACACATAAATATAAAACCACACATGTAAAGTCGAAGTGAGTAATCAGCTCGGTTGGTGTTTCTGTCTTAAGCCCCATAAAACTCATGAACTGAGACATTTCGAACTTATGCGGGATGTTCTCACAGTCTCCTCGTAGAGAAGACCTCACAAGAGGGAGTAAGAAAACAGCAGAATTACAGCACAGTAAAGCTGAGCTCAGATAAGCCATAACAAGCCAGACACAAACTTTGCTCAAAGTTTTTAACAACCAAGGACTGCATAAAACTGCAAAGGACTCTTGGCTGAAGATGATTGATATATACACTCAAAAGTTTGAAATAAAACTTTTCCTGATAGGATCCTCTAAATTAACCAGAAGTAATACAGAAAAGGCTTTTATAATGATTAAAAATATATATTCAAAACATTGTGCTTTTGATTCTACAAGAATATTTATTTAGTTTTCACAGAAATATTGGTTGCACTTTATTTTAAAGTATGAGTACTCAACATGTACGGGACTTACAGTTGTACTGTAAGGAAGTACTGGATTATATAAGGTGACTAAATGGGTTAAACTAAGGTTTGGTGTAGGTGTAGTTAGAGTACATAATTTTTTAAAGTTTATTTAAGGACTATGGTAAGTACAGTAGTATCAACATGCAAAACAGGAGTGTAAAGTACTGACAAAAAATTCTGCAGCACTTTCGTGCAACTGTTTTTTTTAACATTGATAATTTTTAGAAATGTTTGAGCCAAAAATTAGCATTTTAGAGTGATTCTGAAAGATTCTGTGACACTGAAGACTGGAGTAATGATGCTAAAATCATATTTCTATACTAATACATTTTAAAATGTATTAAAATAGAAAACAGCTTTTAAATGAATATTTTTTTTATAGTTTTTAAAGTAATATTTATAATATTAGTGTTTATATTGTGTTAGTGATCATTTAAATGCAGCCATGGTGAGCGTTACAAACTTAATAAAAAATAATAATTAAAACTAAATTGTATGATAAAGTTTGTTCTAAAAAACAGTACAGTACAGCTGCAGTGTGAATTAGGGCTGGACAATTAATATAAATTGAATTGCAAATGTGATTAATCATACCTGCGATTGTCATGCACATCTTGTCAGGGAAGAGCGGTTCTGTGTTTAGTAGTAAATCTCCTCCAAAGGCCAGAGGGCACTTTAATGTGCAAAATCTCTAACCATAAAGAAACCCAGGTAGTGTTTTTTTAAACAGAAGAATTAACTGCTTTCATTAGTCCCTTTCACACAGTGATACCGGTAAATATGCGGAAAATTACTGGAATGACTTTACCAGTATATTCAAAAAAGTGCTGTTCACACAGGCAAAAATGTTCTGGAACTGTTTCCGGAAGACCATTCACACATACATTACAAAATACCGGTAAATTCTGACATCATTAACCAGAAATGACCTCTAAACAGCTGTGCTTGTATTTGTAAACATAAAAGGGGTCGGGCTTTAGTTGATGGTTGATGGTAAATAATATGTGTGTGTGCTGGCGCTCAAAGGCTGCTTCGTGTGCACACGCGTCAAACAACCGAAGCAGAGCTTGAAGGTAAACAAACAGTGGTTTATCATAAGTATTTTATAGATTTTTTTTTCCACAGTTGGCATTAAGATGGAACATAGAAACTTTCTTTCCAGAAATTTTCCTTCTGCATTCACACAGCGCAGCATTCCGACAAATTACCGGTAATGTTACAACTTCTCTTTCCGGAAAATCGCCAGAAGGAATTTACCGGTATTTTCAAAAAGGACCTGTTCACACATGATCCCTTTTCAGAAAATTGCCGGTAATTTTCGGTAAAGGTCTGTATGTGTGAAAGGAGCTATTGATTCAGCTATTGATAACCTGAAGGATTTGTTTCAAATAACCGACTGAAGTTATGAAGTCAGTTGAGAGTAAAACATGTTATCAAATGCAGTGTTTTTGTACGCATTATTTACTACACACACGTAATTCAATGGAGTTAACTTGTTAACAAAGGTTCGGCAGCGGGACCACGCCTCACTTTTCCTCCTTAACCAATCACCTACTTCCTAAAACTACCAAAATATTACAGAGACGGTACCCCCACTCTGAGTCTCTGGGCATCATAGTAGGATGCCCAATCAACCTAGCTACCTGTTCACTGTTTATCATCTTACTTCCGTTCACCTTCATCCCAATGTTCCCTTACCATCCCTTTCAATCCTAGATCACAAAAATAATGTCTAGCTAAAAGTGTGGCATGGTGAGAAGTGATGCTGACATTATCACAAAACAATTATCTTGATTTCATTATCATTCATTCATTCATTTTCTTTTCGGCTTAGTCTCTTTATTAATCTGGGGTCGCCACAGCAGAATGAATTACCAACTTATTCAGCATATGTTTTACGCAGCAGATGCCCTTCCAGCTGCAACCCATCTCTGGGAAACATCCTTACACAAAATTTACACTATGGACAATTTAGCCTACCCAATTCACTTGTACCCCATGTCTTTGGACTGTGAGGGAAACAGGAGCACCTGGAGGAAACCCACGCGAACACGGGGAGAACATGCAAACTCCAGCTCGAACCAGCAACCTTCTTGCTGTGAAGCGACAGCTCCACCGCGTTGCCTTGATTTCATTATCGTCCGATTAAATCAATTTATAATGCAATTTTGCACAGTTGTCAGTGTAGCACAACCAGCTTTACTGACAAAATGCGCATGAAAAACACATTTTAAATAATCGCCCAGCCCTAGAATCATAAATCTGAACTCCGAGCACTAGACTTTGATATGCAACTGACTGTGGGAGAAGGGAAAAGTAAACACATGCCCAAATATTGTGCTCCACAACATACAAAAGTTCAAGTTTGACAAACTATGACCTGCAAATTCATAGGACAAGAAGATACATGACCAGTAAAGCATCTAAATATCACATATTGACCTGATGTTTTTGTGACATTTAATTTATCATGTTTTCACATTTATTTTAGGGGATTTCATTTAAAGGCAGAAGTATAACATTCAGTTTAATGTGACCACACTATGGCTTGGTTTAAAAGCTAATTGTAAAAGTTTATTATTTATAATAAATTGTAAATTATTATTTCAAACAGTAAACCAGGAGCGTAACAATCCATCCTGTTTGCATCTAATTTTACAAGTTTAATGTGAGCATATATTGGTTTTGTTTAAAAGCTAGTTGCTTTTTTAACAGTTAGTAAATAATAAAAAAGTATTATTTTAAACAAGAACACTGTAGTGACTAATCAGCAAGATTCATAAAGTGCATAATTTGCGGTATAATATGTTTCAGTCGACTTTGGAAGTCGAGTTTGGAAGCGTCCTCACATTTTTTCATTGTTGGCTCAGACAGTAAGGATGATATGGAAAAGCAGAGAGACGTTTTCTTGGCGCTGTATTTTCTGAAAGGTGCACTGGCCTTCTGCTGAGGTATACACACACACACACACACACGCACGGACACATTTGCGCACAGCAGTAGCAGCTCATGACATTCCTGCAGCTGTGGCGCACTCCCCCAGCACTGTCCCCGGGGGACGAATGCCTAATGAGTCACGCGTCTGTCTGCTCTAACCTCTGTGTATGTGTATGTGTGTGTGTGTGTGTGTGTGTGTGTGTGTCCATGTGTATGCGTGTGTGCAAGTGTGGAGGCGGGACGCTGGGCAGACTTGGCACAAGCTGGGGGTGGGGGCATGTGGGTTGGTATGGCGGGGTTTAATGTGTCTACTTAGATCTATTGGCACATTTGATAACAAGGAAGGAAATGCTAAATACTTTCTGTGAGAGGCTTGCCATAAATTTGCAGTAGTGTTCAGTTACATCCACATGACGAGATCTAATCAGTTTTTACACTTACACAGTTGGAACACAACGGCAAACAACTTACTTACAAGTTATAAAAATGAACACATTACAAAAAACTTTTAAAATTTGATGATTTAGATGTTCTTAAAGCTTTGCGCAGAACGTCATGTAAACAAAAAGGAAAATTTGTCTCATTGCATCAACCTGTCAGAGTATACACTACTGGTCAAAAGTTTGGGATCAGTACGATAAATGTTTTAAAATAAGCTTATCCTGCTCACCAAGGCTGCATTTATTTCATCAAAAATAGAGTACAAGTGGTACAATTGTAAAATGCTATTGCACTATAAAATAACTGTTCAAAAGTAGTTTATCATTTAATTTAATCATTTATTCCAGTGATTTTAATGATGAATTTTCAGCTTCATTACTCCAGTCTTCAGAGTCACATAATCCTTCAGAAATCCCTCTAATATTATATTATATTATATAAATATTATCTATATAATAATAATAATAATAATAATTATTATTATTATTATTATTATTATTATTATGACTGGAGCAATAATGAAACTACATACAATAAGAAAGCAGTTATTTAAAAAAAAATACATTTAATTAATGCTGCCTTGATGAACAGAATATTTTTTTTTTTAAAAAAACACATGAAAAAAAATAAATAAATAAAACTGACCCCAAACTTTGGACCAGTAGTGTATTTATAGAGCAAGCCGACATCAAACCTAACATCCTGTTCTTTTATTGCTGCCATTTTAATCGATGCAAATGTTAGCAAGAAGATGACAAATAAAATACTTTTACTATTAATCTGCATATGCAATGGAAATCAGTTATGCTCAACTTAGACCTTGTTTATACCTAGTATTAAGTTGTGTTAATGACCATTTCCAGAAGTGTTTGAAAAACACATTAGATTTCACTGTATAAAATATCTTGTTAAAATCTATTAAAAAGACCAGCAACTTTCCACCTACTGACACCTGATCATTATGGCACGTTTTCAACAACTAGCAACTTTCTTATTATTGATGTAACTTTTATAATGTTTTCATTCAACAGTATGAAATAATACTCTTGTGTTGCACTCAGCACTCCTTCAAAAATGGTGCAGACTGTTATTAGAAGCAGAAAAAGTATTGTTAAAATCAGAACACATGTAGTAACAAAATATGCATCTGAATGCATAGTAATAAGCAAGTATAAGCAGTAATGCATCTCAGCAGACGACTAGTGAATGAAATAAAAATTCAATCCACAGTTTTTATATAAACACTTATGTTGAATGTTATATTATCAACAACTGAGTAACTTTTTAAAGTAACTTAAGACTTCAAATAACAATTGTATCAATTAAATGAACCAAGTTGAGGACAACAATTACACTGTTAACCCTGCTGTTATCATTACTAAAGATATTAAGGTAATATAACTTGACATTACTTAAAATACCAAGTTTTTGCATCAAAACTTAAACAGGTGTGTTTAATTTACTCATTAGGCAGCAAAAAACTTTTAATTAATATTTTAAGTTCTCTGAACTTAACATTTTAATTTCTTTAAACGACTGACCATGTCTCTGTTTAAAGTGATTGGTTGCACTTGAAATTCTGGTTGGGGGATGAGCGTTGGGCTAACAACCCACCTCGTAAAAATGAGATGTTACGAAACACCAACATGGTTAATTCAATGAAAAGACCACACACATTTGGCCAACTCATTTAATTGAGCTGTCGATTTCCCATTACTCAAACGAACTTAGGGAATCCCTTTCCTCAAATCATTGGAGTAGTCTCAACTTATTAGGATTTACAGTGTAACTGTTTTTGAAATCATTTGTTTTCGCTATTTCTACAAAAACGAATAATTTAAACCAATAATCACAGTCATTTATTCAATAATAATAATTTTGTTTAAACAATTCATTCAAAATAATTGCATATTTTAAATAGTCTGCAAAAATCAGCCTCAGAACCTATAATAAATTACAGAATCATAGGGAAACTGTGATCTCTAAACAAAAGAAATAATTTATTCACAGTCATGCAGCTTTAGTTGCTTATTTATACAATGTAGCTTATACTGAATATTTGAGTTTGTGTATATGATAAGTAGAACAGAGCTGAAGGGCAGTGCTTTTCCCATTCTCACCCAAAAAAAGCCCCTCGCCAACCTCCCCCCGACCCATAGGGTGAGTGGGCAGTGTCAGCCCAGTGAAGCGTTCCCCGGCGCGGGGAGGTCAGTGGCAGTCCAGCCATGCGTGCCAAGATTTTTCTGCCTTGATTTGGATGCCTCCCCTTCAAAAAAAAAGACAGCCACAGGAGACCTTTATGGATAGGTACTGACTCCAGCACACTCTCAAGAGACCAAAATGTAGAAGCTGAGAATGTATGAATGAAAAGTGGAGAAAATCAGTTTAAAGAGTTTATGGGTCATATTTTTGATAAAGCGAGCCTACAGTATATATTAAACATGAACACAGTTTAGACAAGATACGATTTTTTTTTAATCCAACATAATCGCATTACTAATGAATTTGCAGGTGACTAAATTATTAATTGTTTTATTATATCATTAAGATTTTAAGAGTAGTTAAACAGCTTAGTCCCTTGTTTATTATAGGTCGCCACAGGGGAATGACTCGCCAATATAATGTAAATTATATATAAAATGTATAAGCATTAATTTCACAAGTGTTTTTTTTAGTATTGTAAGGAGGGCCCAAAATAAACAATGGCACTCAGTTGGCCGAAAACTTTTTTTATTACATCTGAGAATAAGTCTTGGTTTAACATGAATACCAAAATCCGGTAATTGTATATATTTACATGATATTGTATATAATTATTTACACTCAGAGGCTAGTATATTAGGTACACCTGTCCAATTGCTCATAAATGCAAATTTCTAATCAGCCAATCATGTGGCAGCAACTCAGTGCATTTAGGCATGTAGACATGATCAAGAGGATCTGCTGCAGTTCAAAAAGAGCATCAAAATGGGAAAGAAAGGTGAATTAAGTGACTTTAAACATGGCATGGTTGCTGGTGCCAGACGGGCTGGTCTGAGTATTTCAGAAACTGCTGATCTACTGAGATTTTCACGCACAACCATCTCTAGGGTTTACAGAGAATGCTCCGAAAAACAGAAAACATCTAGTGAGCGGCATTTCTGTGGGCGCAAATGCCTTGTTGATGCCAGAGGTCAGAGGAGAATGGCCAGACTGGTTCGAGCTGATATAAAGGCAACAGTAACTCAAATAATCACTCCATACAACCGAGATATGCAGAAGAGCATCTCTGAATGCACAACATGTTAAACCTTGAGACGGACAGACTACAGCAGCAGAAGACCACATCGGGTGCCACTCCTGTCAGCTAAGAACAGGAAACTGAGGCTACAATTCACACAGGCTCACCAAAATTGGACAATAGAAGATTGGAGAAACGTTGCCTGATCTGACGAGTCTCGATTTCTGCTCTGACATTCAAATGGTATAGTCAGAATTTGTCATCAAGTATATGAAAGCATGGATTCATCCTGCCTTGTATCAAAGGTTCAGGCTGGTGGTGGTGGTGGTGTAATGGTGTGGGGGATATTTTCTTTGCACACTTTGGGTCCATTAGTACCAACTGAGCATCGTGTCAACGCCACAGCCTACCTAAGTATTGTTGCTGACCATTCCTTTATGACCACTGTGTACCCATCTTCTGATGGCTACTTCCAGCAGGATAACACGCCATGTCATAAAGTGCGAATCATTTCAGACTGGTTTCTTAAACATGACAATGATTTCACTGTACTCAAATGGCCTCCACAGTCACCAGATCTAAATCCAATAGAGCACCTATGGGATGTACTGGAACCGGATATTCGCATCATAGATGTACAGTCGACAAATCTGCAGCAACTGCATGATGCTATCATGTCAATATGGACCAAAATCTTTGAGGAATATTTCCAGTATTGTTGAATCTATGCCACGAAGGTTTAAGGCAGTTCTAAAGGCAAAAGGGGGTCCAACCCAGTACTAGTAAGGTGTACCTAATAAAGTAAATCTAATTATAATATGCTGACTTGGTGTGCTCAAAAACATTTTAGCAATTTATAACTGAATTTACAATTTTTATATTTTAAGAACTTGAAAACAAGTTTATAATAATCATTTATAGTAATTAAACAAATAAACTACATCTATTTCTACAAAAAAAGTGTTTTTTGATATATAGACTGACACTTCCTGTGAAAAAAAACATGTTGAATGATACCAAACTATATTTTAACAGCTCAGAGAAAAAGTGGGTCAGCTGTATGTAAAAACTGACATTTGGGAGGAGTGCGTCCATATATAGCCGCAGTGGATTTGTAATGATCAGCTGCATGAGCCGATAGATAAGCCTTGCACCTTTCCCACCAACACCCACACAGACACACCCAGCCCTTATACCAGTACACACAAACACACACGTCCCTCACCTGCCTGTCAACCTTTCCTGCACTGTTTTCCTCTAACTGACAACAAACTCTGATTAACATCTCCATATGATGTCAATAATGTGCAAATCTAAATGACTTCAAATGCTGTGGTGTTTTGTGGTGCCCAAAAAGCCTAAATCCCAAAGAAGCATAAAGTCACTATGAAAAACGCATGTTGTAAAATGTGTAATGTGAAATCAAACCGAAGGTGATCGTTTTACTGTGTGACACTGTTTTTATAACTTCCGGTCAGCATATGACATTTGTTGTGAGCCTTTGAATGAGTGAGGATGTTGATTTTCAGAAAAAAAATGTGTGTTTTTAAGATGATGGGACAGAGAGGTATGTGTTCATTTTGCTCCAATCCAAAATAAAACTTTTCAGTTTGATTTGTAATAAGATAGTTGAAGTGAAAATTCCAAACGCCACTATGAAACAAACGTTTAGGCAGATGATGAATACAGACAGTACTGTTTTCCACATCAGAATGCTCTGTATTTTGCACCATGTTGCTTTTAACCTGCTCTAGTCATTTTGTCACTTTTGTACATGTTATTAATGTATGCATTTTATTTTTTTTTAAATGGTTGACTTATGCATGTGCATGTTTAGTAAAATCAAGTTTTGTTATAGGGCGGCACGGTGGCTCAGTGGTTAGCACTGTCGCCTCACAGCAGAAAGGTCACTGGTTCAAGTCCTGGCTGGGTCAGTTGGCATTTCTGTGTGGAGTTTGCATGTTCTCCCCGTACTCGTGTGGGTTTCATTCGGGTGCAGTCCAAAGACATGTACTATAGGTGAATTGAATAAACTAAATTGGCCATAGTGTATGTGTGTGAATGTGAGAGTATATGGACGTTTCCCAGTACTGGGTTGCAGTTGTAAGGGCATCCACTGTGTAAAATATAGGCTGGATAATATGGCGGTTTATTCCGCTGTGGCAACCCCTAATGAAGAAAGGGACTAAGCCAAAGAAAAATAAATGAAGTTTTGTTATAACCAATTTTTCGGTACCTTTGGCATTGATTAAAATTAGGATTTGAGTTGAGTTGAGTTAAAGGGGTTTTTAGCCCTTCATCTGTGCTATTCTAAATCTTTATAATTGTTTGCTTTTTTTGGTTTGGTTTAAAAAACACACTGGGCTCTATTTTAACGATCTAGGCACAAAGTCTAAAGCGCATGGTGCAAAAGCATTAAGGGCGTGTCCGAATCCACTTTTTAAGGATGGAAAAAAACATTCTGCGCCCGGTGCATGGTCTAACAGGGTTGTGCTTAATCACTTAATGAGTTATGGGTGTGTTTTGAGCATAACATGCAATAAACCAATCAGAGTCTCATCTCACATTCCCTTTAAAGAGTCGGTTGTGTCGCGCCATGGCACATTTGCCATTTACATGGCGGACTTTGTAAGTGGAAAAGCGGTACGCCTTACTAGCGAGAAAACAGTTAAACAGACCATCTGCAGTATGAGGATAAAGAACGAGCGTACTCTATTCAGCCTCTTTACTTTACTTCTACACTTTACTCTTTCATGGATAAGGAAATGGTGTTGTACGCACTCCACTGAAGACATCCATTAGTCTACATGTTTAATTTCGTTTGTTAAGCGCAAAGATTTGTTTCAAAACTTAAATATAAATTTAGTTCTAATTTTCAGCAAACGAACAAACTTTTGCACGACAAATCTAAACTTGTTTTTATTAAAACAAATATTAATATGCATATTAAATAAAATAATATAATAAATAATACTGCTAGTAATAATAACATTATATAAATGCAGATTGTCATGAATAAACTGAAAAAGCCCCCCGAGGTGAAGAAGGGATGTAGGCAGTGGTTTTTATATTTATGTAGAAAATAATAATTTTTGTAACATTTTAATCCTTAATTTTTTTTTCTATGTAAAGATATTTGTGTATTGCTGCACATCCTGTGTGTATTATGCAATGTGTAAGCGTCTGAACCCGCATACGCATACCCACATTACTAATGCCCTCTGCGCTGGACTTTGGACCTGCTTTCAGCGGGTCAGTGGCACAGTCTATTTCAGTTCTTCAAAATAGCAACATGCCAGCAATGCACCTTAACACACCTCCTTTTTAGACCGAAACACCTTTAAGTCCACAAAGCGGCACAAATGGATTTGCTATTCAAACAACGTGGCGCAAAACGTGAAAATTAGCGCAAGATTATTGCGCCAGGTGTATGATAGCCACAGCATCATATTTGGCTTTTCTTGCTTCTATTACACTCATTTGTACTGTAAGTTGCTTTTTTAGGGACTGCTAGAAGATTGAATGCAAATGTAAATGTAAGCAAGACTAAGATCTCACCTGTTGGTCAGCAGAGGTTAGCGAACTTAAAATTGCTAATCTCTGCGGCAGTGAAATCATATTTCGAAGCAAAAATGGCTAATAAAATGAACGGAAAAAGCCTGTTGTGAATTTGGTGCGGTTTTCTAGTGGGCTCTAATTTGCTTTAATTCATGAATGCAACACACTGCAGAGCCTGCCTGGCTGCTCGCTGCTGTCCTGAGGAGGGATCCTGCCGTTGCCATAGCAGCATAGCCTCGGCTCCATGTGAGGGATACAAACACACGGCTACACAAACCCTGGAACGGCGCACAGACACGCGCACACATCCAGTCGAACCCCCCACAGCGAGGGAGCTGTTGTGAGACTGTGTGGCGTCAGCCCCCATTCCTGCCCATACCCAGCCCTCCAGCAAAGCTCTGCCAAATGAGTGCTGGCCTACGCTAACAAACCTCACCTAACACCACACGCTCCACAGCAAAAATATCAATGTCTAATTACGTTTGCCGTTGACGCAGCTCTAGTTGATTTTTTTAATCGCATGGCTGAAACCTGAATTACTTGCATAAACAAGCCATTTTATTCTCGTCATCCTATAACAAAGAGTGTAAAATCTGAAATAGAATGAGATCTGGTTGACCTACAAATTAAGCTGACATGAAATTTTAAAAAATGACCCTATTTACTTTGACACTGCACAGGCATTGTTTTTAAGGTATACTGCGGTTTGAAAAAATCAAGGTTTAAAAATCATCAAAGTTTTCTGCTAAACCGTTCCTACGGTACATGTACGTTTTTTTTTTTACGTTTTGTTTGTTAGGACAACAGTATCTCCAGCAGAAAACATATCCAAGATGCTGTTTTAAATTGTAATGAAATCTGTGTTTTGCAAACTAACGAAGACAGCTGAAGTTAAAGATTCATTTGAATTATTTAGTGTGACATGTTTACTGTTCCAAAACATTTTAAAAGTTCCTCAAAATAAAATATATTGTGTTCAAAGAGGAAAAAAAATTGTTTTTTACCTAGACATTAAAAAAACATTTTAGAGCAGTAATTACAATAATGTAAAACGATATTTTTATCCAAGGTTATCATACTGTCAGAAACTTACACCAGCCCATGTCTAGCCAACACCTGAATTATTTGCACAAACAAGCCATTTTAACCATGTCAGTAAAAGTAATAGAAAGTGTAAGATCAGGAATAGAATCTGTATAGAGAGTTGGTTGACTGAAAATTTGGTTCAGCATGAAATCCAAAATGACCCTATTTGCTTTGTCACTGAACATTTCTAGTCTTGTAGCACATAGTCGACACCTGAATTACTTTTGTAATTACGTAAACAAGCCATTTTAACCATATCATCCCACTGTAGAGTGTAAGATCATTATTACAACAATGAAATCTGTATAAAGGGTAAAATTAATGTTTACACTGTGAAACCCAACAGTCAACTTTATCAAAGGAAATGAGTGTAGTTAACTCAAAATTTACTGAAAGTTAATTCTACTGAGTTTTGAACTCAGTGTTGAAGGTAATGGGTTAATTAAATACCTCATTACTTCAACTTAAATGGAGTAAGTTCACAGTACTCATATACAGTAGATTAGTTTTTTTTTTACTTAAATGGTTTGTTGCAATCGGTTTCCTCAAACAATTTGAGTTGCCTTAACTTATTGGGTTTTACAGTACTCAGTTGGTTTGAGTTCTCTTCATTTATTGGGTTTTACTGTGCTCAAATTACTTCATTTACTCAAATGGAGTAAGTTCACAGTACTCATTAGGATTAGTTTTTGAACTCAAAATGATTTGTTGCAATCGATTTCCTCAAATGGTTTAAGTTACGTTAACTTATTGGGTTTTACAGTGTGCATAAAATCAAAATTAACCCTACTTACTTTGTCAAAACACATTACTAGTTATGTGGCACATGGTCGACACTTGAATTACTTGCGTAAAAAAGCATTTTTAGCTACATCATCCATTTAGAGTGGAAGATCTGAAAAACATAACTGAAATGTGTATAAAGGGTTAGTTGACCAAAAAATTTATGCTATTTACATTGTCAGTGCCTATTACTAGTCTTGTCTCGAACAATTTTTGCTAGTTAACTCCCAATTTGAATTGTCTATACTCAAAAAGTCTTCATTCTCTGCAGCGACCTCAGTTTGGCAGTTTGGGGAAACCATCCCCTCCAACTGTCAGATTGCAGCAAGCTTTGACAGTGAGCTGAATGGAACGCCAACTTTTCGAGAAACGATCAATTCCAACAACGGAAAAAAAAAGCAGATCATCTATTTATCTTATTCAATAATCTGCTTCACTCATACATCATAATTCTGTAATAAAGTCGTTTGCTACTTCTTTAAATTCTGTCATTATTTAAGTGTCAAAAACTCCTTAAACTTTATTTCTTCTATGCTGTACAAAAGAAGATATGTCGAAAAACACCTCATTGTTTTTGCCTAAACAACAGAGGTCGGCGGCACTATGGCTCAGTGGTTAGCACTGTCACCTCACTAATTCCTCCGGGTCCTCCGGTTTCCCCCACAGCTCAAAGACATGCGCTATAGGTGAATTGGATGAAATAAAATGTATGAATGTGTGAATGTGAGAGTGTATGTGTGTTTCTTAGTGCTGGGTTGTGGCTAGAAGGGGATCCGCTGTGTAAAACATATGCCAGAATAGTTGCCGATTCATTCCACTGTGGCAATCCCTGATAAATATGACTAAGCTAAAGGAAAATGAATGAATTAATGAACAACAGAGATAAGTAGGAACCAAAACAGTTTGGTTACAAACATTATTCAAATCATCTTCTGTGGTCCTACTTGAGGTGAGGATGTGTAAAAGATGACACTTTTCATTTTTAGCTGACGGCTGAAATGAAAATTCACTCTCTTTTTTTTTTGTACACGCATTTTCCTTTTCATAGACTTATCTATGTTTGCTTATTAGTAATTTTTAACCTTGTAATGTGTAATCAAAATGCCATAACTCAATGGTACAGTGACATCAACTTCTCCATTCATTTAGTCAACTTAACCCAACTTTATCTGGCATAGTAACCAACCTCCTAGTTGGCTTTTTGTTCATTGGTTATCATAATATAAACTCAAAATTAGCTACAGTGCTGTCAGGAACACTTTTTTCCTATGTGGACGTTTAAATATTTGCTTTCTTACAATCAATTTAAAGTTAATTTCACCAAATAACTTTTTGATTGCAACACTCAAGTCTCAAAATTTCACCAAATTTCCCTAAAAATTCTCAAATTTACAACCAATGGATAGAAATTAGTTTCAGCCCTACTACTTTTTATTGTAAAAAAATATATTATTTTAACTAAAGTAATTTCACAACAGGTGGTTCATTCCGCTGTGGTGACCCCAGATTATTAAAGGGACTAAGCCGAAAAGAAAATGAATGAATGAATGAATGAATGAATGCATGTATGAATGAACAATGAATGAACATTCCATTTTTGTTTTAATGTGATTTCTACAAAAAGGTCTACAAACAAGTTTCATCGGATGGTAAGATTATCTGTAATGATATGAGGTCGGTTCCACAACATATAGAAACTCCTTTTCCACATTTGTAGCACTTGTACATTTATGTATTTGGCTGATGCTTTTATCCAAACAGACTTAAATTGCACTGAAGGTACAAACTTGTTTTCCTGGGAGTCAAATCTATGATTTGATCTACAAGAAAAGACTTTTATGTTGCTGTTTGTTTTCACTATAGACTATTATTACAATGAGTTCCAAAACATCTTCTTTTGCATTTCACAGGAAAAATAACAGCCTATAGTTTTCCAAAGACGTAAGGATGAGTAAATAATGACAGAATTTTAATTTCTGGGTAAACTATTCCATTCACATACAATTTCTTCTTGCATCAGAAGGCTGTGTACTAGCCGTGCAATGAATACATCAACAACTGCTGAGATAGTTCTCTTTGAAGGACCATCTCTAAATGTTTAGACTGCGACATCACCATTCTCTGTGTTTTTGACCGATCTTTTTCCCAACCCCCCAGTGACAACTTTTTCTTGACCCGGGACGCAGCGGGGGGAAGCCCAGATCCGAAGAGATATTTACGAGACGGAGTGGAGTGTAATTTCCTGCCAGCCTCCACTAGTTCCGCTAAAAAAACAGGGGAAAGGAAGCACAATTCTCCTGGGAGACAACAGCCAGGCTGACTGAATGACTCTTAAAGAGACAACAACACATGATCATACATTACTCTGGACAAACAATGCATGTTTGTCATCAAGCACAAATCTACAAATCATTTATAATCCAGAGGTTAAAGGTGCACCGCCTGCATGTTGCACCAATGCAAACTGTTATTATTAACTCGTGAACTTTAAGAGAAAATTGTTTACCATAGTGTAAATGTGTCTCTGATATGGTCACTCAACCAAAAAAAAAAAAAGAAAAGCTGTTAAAGATGCGGTCACTGAGTATTTAGAGTAATAATCGCAACTGAGCTGTTAAGAACCACTCCAAAATGACTCAAAATCTTGATGAAAACTAAGCTTGAAAACTGTCACCCACCTCAGAGACCACAAACGCCAGCATAGAGCATGCTGCCATATTCATTTGCATAGAGCGTGACAGGACCTGTTGTTTTGAACAAGCATTTTCATTTAATCATGACACGAGCTGGGAATGCCAATTCACAAAAGCTTCGTTCAAACAGAAGCACTATACAGGAATCACTTCATTGCTAAATATGGTTCATACAAAGTTCAGTTCTGAAAAGTAACTGATAAACGCGTTCAATAACTGAAGTGACTCACACTTTCAGCAAGTGGGGATGATGTGTGCAACAGCAGCCTAACCTAGATGTCATCACATCATTTACAAATGTATGGCATGTGGGTCAAATGACTTTTGTCAACTGAGAGTCACCTTATTAGCAAATACAGTAGCTAATCTCAAGTGATGATGAAAAAAACCCACTAAAAAGCGTATGGCTCATTGTTCATTCTCTCATCCAGCAAACAAAACTTTGCATATGATGATAAGCACTTCTTTAAAAGTATTCCATATACTGTCAGAAAGATTGAATAAGTTCTTTAAAGACTTTATGCACAGTGAAAGTGAGCGAAATAAGTGTGACTGAACAAACAACCCTAATAAAAAGGTGTTAAATGTATTCTCAACATTTATTTCATACGGATGCATTAACTTGTTAAGATTAATATCTTGTGTGAAAACAAATGGGTGCATGTACTCTTGGTGTTTATCTAGTTGTAAAGTCACATGAAAAGTCATTTCTCTACTGTAGCTGTAAGTATGCATTGTTTGATTCACTAAAAAAAAAAGAGTACTATTCTATTTACCTGGGAGCTTCAATAGAGCAACATTACATTACAAGAATTCAGGTAAGTCTGCTGCATGACTACCTGTTTGGCAGAAAAATGGAGGATAAGTAAAGTGTTTAACAAAGCTATAAACAGTAATGCTTTCCTTAACCCTTTAACTACCCCACCAAGAAAAAAAATTTCGGATTGCATTTCTTAACTCCTAGGTCGCTAGTTAACACACTCAATGCATTTTTTTTCAACACATCCCATAATTTCTAAAATATCAACCTCTACCAAATGGTTGATATGTCGATTTATGGTAAAAGTACTGGAATTAATACATATACTATGAAAAATCTAAAAATATAAAGTGTAAGACCAATTTATTTTTAAAAATATTAAAAATAAAACATTTTGAACGCTAAATTTCAGATTATCATTTAACATGTTTTCTTTTTCTTTTCTTTTCTTTTTTTTTAACAATAAAACCAAAATCAAGTGTAGTGGTGCAACAGGATTAAGTTTGTTTGATTTCTTTGTAAACCAACAATGCTGTGTGTAAACCATTATTTAAAAGGGTCATTCTTTAAATTACTTTAACAGTCATTTTTTTAAACAGTCATAACATGGTCAACCATTTGGTAAAGCAGGCAGTTAAAGGGTTAAAGCAAAAACGCATTATTTTTGGCAACAGTAGCACCAAAACAAATATGCTGCCACTAAACTGAATTTTGCAGTTCTGTTTGGTGCCACTAGTTGTGCTAAACTTGCATTTCTAAAAGGCCCCAACATACCCACAGCAGAGCTCTTTTCTTTATTTATGAGTAAATAAAGTGTAAAATATCCAATAAGCCATATACTTCTAGTAGAAATAATGAATATGTATATATGTGCTGCAACTTTTCCTATAAAAAAAAAACTAAAATGTGATTAAAATACAGTGAGCAGTAAAGAAACATCTAATAATAGCGATGAGGATGTTTTCACAGCTCTACTATTTGGCATCCAAGTCACGTCACATATTTTACATAAAGCTGATCAGTTTAAAGAAAGCAGCTCTAGTATTAAACATAAAAAAGGTCAGTGCTCAATTTCTGCTAATGAGCAGCTCCTCATTGTTTATGTTTGTATTCACAAAGTCTGACCGCAATGGACTGAACAGAGAAAATGAACCAGAGACGATTTCTTAGTCAAAGAAGGAGGAGCCCCAGAGCCACACCTACCTGCTGCATCATCACAACAGACTAATGGTAGCTTAAAGGTGTTTACCAGCCAAAGCTAAATTTTCTATAAAGATGAAATTATATTGAAACAATTTCTATTTCTATATTCAATTTGCCCTTATTTTTGTTCTGGGATTTTACCTAAAGTTTATTGGAGCCTTAAAGTGATAGATAAAATTCAGTCATCATTTACTCACCCTTCACTTGTTTAAATCCTGAGTTTCTTTCTTCTGTTGAACACAAAACAGCATAAGCTGGTTGCTGGGACCCATTGACTTCCATAGTATTTTTCCTACAGTGGAAGTTGATGGGTGCCAGCAACCAGCATGCTTCAAAATATCTCCTTTTGTGTTCAACAGAAGAAAGAATTTTATAAAGGTTTCAAACCACATGAGGGAGAATAAATGATCAGGTAATTTTCATTTTTGGCTGAACTATCCCTTTGTAGGAGAAACTGCACGGAGGCAGTAACATACAGCTAAATGGGCCGATACCAAAAATGTATCGATATCTATGTATCGATACCAAAAATTTGAACAGTTTCAGCAATAAATACCCAAATATGCAAAAGTGGGCCACCAGATTTGAAGATAAGGTCGTCACGTACATGGTGTATTTATTTATTTTTGAAATGGTCAAGTACATAATGCACACCAAAGATCAAATACAGCATTCATTCCACCACATAGTCAGATCAGATGAAGTCACAGCACATAAAAGTAAATGTAGAAACTTCAAAAAGACTTTTACGTGTGATTCTAAATAATCAGATGAAAGCTGGGTAAACCAATTAAAGCAAGACAATTTCAGTCAGGGTTTGATTCATCCGAACACTATCAGATGATACGGCACCGCCAAACTCTTTCACTTCGGGAATGATAAGACAAGCATCAGACAGAGCCAGTGACAAGCCTCCTCGACTTCATCTTCAAAATCAGCCTCCATGAGATTCCAACGCCCTCAGCGAGAGGTAATATAAGGGCCCCAAACAACTAAGCCATTAAGTTTTTATCTCCTCTGGCTCTGGCTTAGGCCCTCCTCAGTCATTTACCTGCATCACTCAAACACCTCCAGCTTATCTGAAGCGCCTTCGCTTTGCGTGCCGCTGCCTCAGTAATCACCGGTAGCTACGTTCAGTAGCTCAGTAAGCTTCTTACGCCCTTCCCCTCCAGATTAACCGTTAGAGGCGGCAACAGACGCGCTCGGTTCAGATAAAAAAACACAGCACCTGTGTGGACAAATACTGCAAGCAGCCAACCACTAGCCAGTGTGGTGAATGCACACACACAATGCACAAAGCTGATTGTTCTAACTGTGGTGGAAGATATCAAAAAGAGATATGAAGCTCCATACATCAGCTATTAATATTACTGATTAACTTTAGGATATGATCCCTGTCCGTGACATTGCCAACAGAGCAAAAAAAATAAAAAAATCTGCAAAAATGCCCTCTAGAGAGATGAATCTTTCAACTACTCCCAATTTCTTTCTGACCTTCACGGACACTGAACTAGTTTTGTCGTCTACATGATCGATGAAGCATCCTGGAAAAGTGAAAATAAGGAGCGTGCCGTGTATTCTGCTCGCACATCTGCTACAGACAATCTGTGACCTTACATTGCAGCTCGGAGTCAAACAAACCAAAACAATCAATTGCAACCATTTCACATTTCCTTGTACTGGGTCTTTATTTACTTTCTGAGAAACAACCGTGACAACACTGACAGCAAGTCACTGTCCTTCTTAACATTTCTAATGCAATTCACAGAAAAACGCATCAAACCATGTAATTCATCAGCAATGGTGTGTCATTCACCGCATAAAATTGCAATGTTTTTTTATGTTTTACATGTGGCATTTTCAACATGACAATGTTCAAACTTTGTAATTCTGTAATGTTATTAAAATGTTTTAAGGGATGGTTCATCAACAAATTACAATTTTAGTATAATTTAATTCATTAATATTGATTGATCACTGTGTGGAAAAAATATGCAATGAATAGTGAGTATTGACTGCTAACATATTTAAAAAAAAAAAAGAGTCAAACAGATGAGGAATTTTCATTTTTGAGTGAGCTATACCATTAAAGTCATGTATAAAAGAGCAAGTTATCAACACATACAGTAGTCAACATATGAAGTGGATCAAAAATGTTTTTTAAAGTGTCCTAAGACAAGAAAGGCCGTTGTGCAGTATTTGATGAAGGTGATGATCCACTTCAAATGTTGACTACTGTATATAAAGACTACTACAATAAACATAGAAGTAACATCAGCCAATCTAAATAGCACACTTACCACAGGAGATGAAATTCTACAGCCGGGACAGTCACAGATAGGCGGATGTACCTGTAAGATTCCTTTGGACATAAGTGTCTTCAGACTTTTCCCTAAAAAACAAAACTTCCTTTTAGATTTCTGTGGGTGTACACGCACACATGCAGAGCAAAATGAAGATTACCATTTAAATACAATCATTTCAGCTTACCATAATGCAGCAAACTTTCTTTTCAAAATAGTCTATCATGAATAGACCTGCTTCTTATCACTCAAAGCAACTAAACGCACCCCTCCACTGACTACTTTAACAGCTCCTGCAGTCGTCCACCCATCTGTCAAACTCATCCGCAGGACACGCTCTGCACCAAAAGTGTCTTTAAAGGACATTTATTTTATTTACAGCAAGTGACCAAAAGTCATACCTAGAGTGCAGATTCACAAAATTAGCCTGTTAACCAAAATAAACGAATCTGAAAAGAGACTTGAAACCTTTGAAAATAAACTCAAGTGACCTCTAATACTTCTATGAGCTGGTAAATCAGCCCAAAGTTGTTCAACATACTGTAACATTTCAAAATATAGCGTTCTCCTACTTTAAATCTGTATATAAACAACTGCAGCTTCATGTGATAATGTGTCACTGTATCGTAATCCTAATGTACTGCACTTCATAACAAAAACTCAATGATATATACATATATAGACTAATTCACTATGTAAACAATATAGAAATCTAGTCAACAACCTAATATTATTCTAAAGACAGATGCATAGATAGATACTAAAAGTGAAAATATAAGTTAAACTGCTGCCTTACAATTCGTGACAACCTGCATAAATATGTTAACTGTACTTCTCGACTACTAACTGATGAAGGAAATAGAGTTATAACTTTAAAAAGTGATAAACTGAATGAGATGACCGTGACAAACTAGATTAGCCTATGTGTAAATAAAGATGTCATTAGGACACGATTAAAGATACAAAGCAAAACACTGTTAACGAGTAGGGATATCAGCTGAGCGTTAATACAAATTATATAAAATTTAAGTTTCAGACTTGATAAAAGTCAAGCGGTTGATATTTTTAGTAAACAAAAGCTTAATCCACAACTGTTTGATAATGTGCCACTGTGACATAAACCTGATCTACTCTACTTCATTACAAAACCAGCTTTACGCGTCTAATTTATCCTCAAAAGTTTTAACATACTATTGCAAACATTGACTTTATTCAACACCTATACAGTCCACGTGCGTCAAAACTAGCTACTTTTCACCTTTTTTCCCAGCAGTGAGAATCCAAAGCCGTTCGACTCCAAGCAGTGTGAGCTCTAGTTCTCAACGCACTAAAGTAGTAGCAGTTGAGTAACCCATATTTCCATCCATAAACACTCTTCTGTTAACGCAAGAAGAAGACTAAAGCTCAATTAACCCTCGATTCAAAAGTAACATCCATGCGTGTGCACCCGGCAACTGACTTACCTTTGTGCCTGATACTCCGTTTCCAGTCTTTGGCTGTCTCTCTTCCACTGACAAACTGGAACTCGTTTGGGGTGAGCCACTCAGCCCGGTATTTGATGGAGGGCCCTTTGCTGCCCTGGCACAGTTTGTTAATGTACAGTAGTGCTTTGTTTTCCCCGCATTCCACTTCGATACAAGGCTCCCCGTTGTCGAAAAACGGCTGAAAGTCCGGGATAGACGAGAAGCTCTCCAGCATGAAGTCGTCCGGGTGGTGGTGAAGGTGCTGCTGATGCAGCGCGGTGTCGCGAAAGCCCAAGTACGCGCGCTGGTGATGGGCGAAAATGTGATCGTACGGCGGCGGATGAGGGGTCACCACGGGGATAGCGGTGGCATTTAAAGGGGCCAGGTATTCAGGCTGGTTGAAGGCGGCTAATGCCATGTCTTCTCCATCCAGTCTCTCCTTTTTGATGGCAGGCATGTTACCCGAAGCGGAGCGCCGGCAACGAGTGATTAGCAGTTCATGCGTCCCAACTTGTGTCCCTGTTCGCGGAGTTCCAGGCGCACCGGTGTGTTTACGCACGACTCCCGCGTCGCTGCCTGACAGCAGAGCGCTTAAGTTCAGCCATTCACCACTTCACTCTTCTCCTCAGTGCTCTGCTCGCATGACGGGTCTCCCCGCGCTCCTGCCCACCACATCTAATCGGACTAATGCCTGACATCTCCGCCAGATATTAGCGCTGCTGAGCGTGCTTTAATGATTGTTTATCCCGCGTTTCCTTTAAAATAATCGCTATGGCAACTCCGCTACGCTTATATCCTGCATCTACTCCGAGTTTATTTATGTCCAGGCACCACGCAGCTAGGGTTTTAACACATAAAAGCCCGTGTTTGTGTAGTGTAGATCACGTAAAAGTTCAGTAGTATATGCACAGTGGGTAGGTAGTGAATCAGACGGGCTCGGAGCATTTTCATATCTGACGAGGATAGAGATAATTATGCTATCTATGTGCGCCTTTTCGATTGCAAAGGATGCCTGGCGCTAATGGGACTTTGGATTTTTTTTTCTCTCCCGTTCGTTTTTTAACCCCTAATACGTCGCTGAAGTCACGCTTTAGTTCACAGACCCAGACCAAACAAGATTTGCACTCTCCGCCGCTTCTCAAACTTGGCCCATTTAAACAGCGGAGGCAGCGCGAGCGCGAGCCCACTGAAGGGGGTCCGCGACGGACGAGCCCGCGTCACTGTTTCCAGTCACTGCAGAAAGTTCAGAGAAATCATTTCATTTAGGTTTTATTTTTCCATTCTTACACAACTAGGTGGTTACATTTGTTCGGTTACTTTGATTCTTTCTTGTTTAAATAAAAAAAAAAACGATTTGTTGACTGTAAATATAAGATACTCTATGCCGATAAAGGTCACTGTAAGTTATCTAACACACAGTCCTGACCTGAAAAAAGTGCATTATACAGTATTTATCAGAAAGAAAAAACCCTTTGATACATTTCTTCTTATTTTATTCTTGTTGTCAGACATGTCGAGTAGTTTACATTATATCAGTGTTAATTCATGCTTCTTTTGCTGACCTGTTAGCCAATATTTATATGGTGACAGTTGCTGGAAAGGCAATTTTAATACTTTAATCTGATATAATCTTAACCCTGCGTATAATAATAGATGTTATATAATGATTGTGAGAACTTTACATCACAAATACATAAAAAATAGAAAAAGTAACTGTCCTCTATTTGACGCAAACAAAACCACATACATTTTTTAAAATTCAGGTTTTGAAAGAGGTCTCTTCTGCTCCCCAAGGCTGCAATTTATTATTATTATTATTATTATTATTAAAACAGTGTTCTGCTAAATACATTTTACTTTTCATGGCACTTTAATGAATACAAGCATTTATTTTTATTTATTTATATGCAATCATTTGCAACTTTATAACTTTGAAGACAAAAACAACTTCCCTTTTCAAATTTAGATGGTACTTTGGCACCATTAATAGGTATTATAATGGTATTATATCACAGTTTACATAAAAGTAAGCACATCTTTCGTTACAGTTTATAAGAAATTCCTAAGCATCAATAAATAAGTGAATAATAATAACAATAATAATAAACTAACACATTATACATTATTGTTAAGTTTTTATTTAAACAGATTTACAACATGACAATATCTATACAAATCATAAACTGGTTTTCAGTTCTTCAGTACAACTGGTAGTAAAAATGACTGGTGTATGTCACTGTGTTATTATTTTTAGTAAGGGCAACAACAACAGCAACAACAAAAACTACTACATTAAGCTGTCACTGAATTCTTTGGTAGGATAAAACTGATTTATTAACCTTTTAAGAATTCTCTTAGTATGCTGAATACTGTATGTACAGTTCAGATGTGTGCAGACAGACAATGGTTTTAGGATTGTTAAAAGGTATAGTAAAAATATAACAACAATATTTTAAATGTAAGTTTCACATTTTGTTTGGACTACCTAAATATTTTTCAAGGAAAATTTCATTTTTATCATTATTATTGTTCACAATATGTTATTAAATCTTGCTTTGTGAAATCAAATAAACCTTACTGGAATAGTAAAAGCTTTAAAAATAAATGAGTAAATCACAAAGTGTGCCTCAGACAATCTTCAATCAGAGACTTTCAATGCACCATTTAAATGTAGAAATACAAAATCGCCCCCACAAAGACATATCAGATGAAAACTGGAAACAATGTAAAGGTCAGAGTTTCTCTGAGAGCTCAGGAGATCCCTGAAAGCTACAGTGTGAGGATCCCCCGCGGGGATACCCTGCCCCCTCACCCCCACTCCATTCTGCATTAAAGCCGCTGGTGACTCACTGTTTATGAAGGAGGGGTTCCCCTAATTCTACAGATGACAACGTAACATTCAGCCCACAGTTTGGGTTCAAGACGGCTTCCCCTGAACTTTCAGCCCCCACATTATCGACAGTTCAGAAGAACAAGACCTGTGGCATCCTCCTCGTGCTCATCAAAATGAAAGCCACCCACTCACTGCAACGGTTTTACATTTCACAACAAACATGCTAAAGCAACTACTCTGTCATTTTATTATATGAGGTTTGGGTCCCCCCTCGCATGTTCACAAATATACAGACAAACTTAAGTTGAAATGACTGAGAAAAAGCAAATGTGAAAAAAACCTTGTCCTAGTTTATGAAAACATATTAATATGCACAAATGCTTAAACAAATGCAACTACTACTACTACTACTGCTAATGTATCTATAAATGAGGGAGTTGTGTTTATCCACTTGATATTACAATGTTGGTCTAAAATGAAATAAAACAATGGTTGTGACTGGCTGCGAACTTATGGTAGTCATTTACATTTATTTCAACAGGTGTTAATATAAATTTTGTAATAACTGGTACTTGTCTATTGAGATAAATAAGATCATAGTCAATCTATGAAAAACATGAGTTGTGTTTATCCACTTGAAAATACATTGTTTGTGAAAAAAATTAAATAAATACAAATAAATAATAGTAATAATTTGATATACAAATAAAACAAGTTACTTAATTCATTTAATAGAACATGAAGGTCAACAGGTGTCAGCAGAATGTATATAATAACTGATAAAATCAAGATAAATAAGAGCTAAACAGATATATCTATAATACAACAGGTGTAAGTTGTGTTTATGCACTTCATTCTACAGTCTGTAATCAATTTGTTTACATTTTATTATGCTGATCTAAAGGTTTTCAGACTGTAACAAAGTGACATTTAGGAGGCCTAGTTATTGCAAGACTATTACATATGTCAAAACATGAATGGTAGCACACCTTTAAACTGGTCTAAAGTTTCAAACTTAAAACTCACATATTAGAGGTTTGATACATGAATAAAACTGTTATAAAATGGGCTACTTCTAAAAAAATACTTTTTACAAATACATGTTTCACTTCTATTCTAACACACAGATCTTAAAGGGTTTCGTTTGGGTCTGTCTATTTATAAAAAAAAAAAAAAAAACCTTCCTCGGTATAACTACAGTAATACATGACAATAACTTTCTCTCTATATTCTCTCAGTAAAGGTCGATGCTTAAAGTCCCTCTGTCGGATGTAGAAAACCCCCTTGCAGTCGTCCCCGCCTCCGCGCCGTTGTTGGCAGCGGCCCCGGAGCCACAGCGCTGCCGGCGGGGGAGAGAGGTAATAAATAACCCGGGGAGAGGAGCGGAGACCGCCGGGCGGTGCACAGTCTGACCTGACAAATACTCACTGGAAAACCATCAGAGAGCGAAAGCCCACCCCTAATGCTTGGAGCCAGCCTTTCAGACATGAGCAGAAAAATACAGAAGCCTGCCCATATCGGAAAAAAACACTGTCTCTCTCCCCATCAGCATTAATACACTGAAAAATGCTGCAAGAGTAATTGAAGGTATAGTCAGTAATGCAACTCTCATTAAAAAGTTTTCAAGTAAACAACTAAACAGCCCTTTTTAGACATATTTTCTGAGTTTACAAGAGATGAAGAATAAAATGCAGTTAATCACATTCTAAATAAAAGATACTGCATGACACCGTGTTTACATCACATGACCAGCAGTGGCGCGCTATTGGCTGAGCTAATGCAAATAGAAAAATAAATCAACATAATTAGAAGAACTTTAAAGTTATTATCCCTTCTCTGAATTTGCCTTTGTTTTGAGTAAAACGTTCATTTGTGTTTTATTTTATAGATAGCTAATAGACTGCATTTAGAATTCCAAATAAGAGTTTTATCATTTCTTATTTTATTATTTATTTGTAGAAAATAAAGACAATAGGTCAATATAGAATATTAGAAAACTGATTCTGAGTGACCCCTGCCCCCTTCTCCTCATTTACATCTGAAAACATTCTTGAAATATTCACTCATTCATTCATTTTCTTTTCGGATTAGTCCCTTTATTAATCAGGGGTTGCCACAGGGCAACGAACCGCCAACTTATCCAGCATGTGTTTTACGCAAAGAATGCCCTTCCATCCACAACCCAGTATTGGGAAACATCCCTACACTCTTGCATTCACACCCACACATACACCTAGGCCAGTTTAGCTTATTCAATTCACCTATAGCACATGTTTTTAGACTGTTGGGGAAACCTGAGCACCCGGAGGAAACCCACGTGAACATGGGGAGAACATTCAAACACCACATAGAAATGCCAACTGACCCAGTCAGGGCTCGAATCAGTGACCTTCTTGCTGTGAGGCGACAGCGCTACCCACTGCGCCACCGTGTCACCGCTGAAATATTAATGCTTTCTGCAAATAAAATGATAATGATACATGATTAAGAAGATATAATATTTAAAGTTGTATTTTTTTCAGAGCTGAAAGTATAATTAGGCTATCTAATGTAATGTATATTTATATAGCACATTTATTGAGTATGGCCATACACTAAAAGCGCTTCACAATCATATGGGGGGTCTCCACGCCCACACTAGTGTGCAGAATGCACTTGGATGATGCGACGGCAGCCACAGGACAACAGTGCCAGTGCGCTCACCCCACACCAGCTATTGGGGGAGTGGAGAGACAGTGATAAAGCCAATTCGGTGGATGGGGATGATTGCAAGGCCAATGAAGGCACTTTTGGCCAGAACACCAGGGTTACACCTCTACTCTTTACGAGAAGTACTATGGGATTTTTGATGACCTCAGGACCTTAGTTTAACGTCTCATCCGCAAGATGGCGCTCACTGACAGTATGGTGTCCCCTTCACTTTACCGGGGCATTAGGACTCACACAGACTGCTGGTTGAGCGCCCTCTGCTGGCCTCACTAACACCATTTCCAACAGCAACCTAGTTTTCCTATGTAGTCTCTCATCCAGGTACTGGCCAGGCTCAGCCCTGCTTAGCTTCACTGGGTAACCGGTCTTGGGCTGCAGGGTGATATGGCTAAGATAAATGAGAACAACAAAACAAAACAACAAACAAAAAATTTAAATGTGAAGCTATCCGTTATTAAATTCCTTTTATGATTCCAAGAAGTGTCAGCGAAGCCCAAAATTACAGTTATTCACTATTATAGAGCTTTAGATGAAAAACTGGCAAAATAATACATTTTGGCATAATTGCAAATTTTGTTAAATCATTTATAGTTTGTGGGTGCAGAATTTGCATGTTTAACTCTCTTATTTATCTTGAAGTTTGAGAATAAGACTTTTCCAACCCAGGCTCATTCTGATTACAAACCCCTATATACATTTCTGGAGAGAGCAAAATACGTCCCAGGATTTTTTGCAGTTTTTGTTTTTGCAAATTTCCCAAGAGGCCGCTGTGTATGCTTTTTCAGATCTCAAATTTCTTTCATGAGTGCCATTTGCACCTGCTGTTCTCACATAAATCCACCAGAGGCCACTGTCGACTGACTGACTTACTGACTAACCAACCGACCGATCTCCCACCCTCCCCCTCCCCTTAACCCAACCGACAGTGGTTTAAAAAGCACAGATTGACCCGTCCACCCTCTTCCCTAAACCCAACCGCAGTGTTTTAAAAAGCAATCCACGTTTTCAGATTTTACCACATTCTCACCCTGTTATGCACTTGTTTGTTTGTTTTTTTGCTTTTGTTTTTGTCTTACCTGCTTTCTGGAACCGTTCTTCACTGGACTCAAACCCCATTGTCATGGTCAACTCCGCTCTGCATCTCAAGTCCGCCGACAAACTTGTCAAGCTACTGGACAAACTGGTAACAGTGGAAAAGCCGTCTATACGGAGGTAAGCGGTCAGCTGCTAAGCGAGAAAAGGAACATCGTCATACCCCCCATTTCCTTCCTTTTAAAGATGAAATGCAGCCATATGTACTTCAGGCTACATAATTTACGCTCTTCAGAAATGTATATAGGGCTACATATCCAGAATGAGCCTATGTTGGACTTTTCATGCAAAGAATGCTCATGTCTAAGCAGATCTAAGTACTTATTTAACCACGTCAACTTCTGACCACCACAGATTGATTTAGATGCTTTGTTTAAGTATTGATAGTTTTGTCAAAGAAACGCATAATTCAAGGATGTTAACAGTCCAGAGTAGTACATCATCTCGAAATCACAGTATTACAACAAAAATGTCAAAATTAAAACTAGTGGTTTACTTGATGGTCCCCTTTAGACATCATATTGACTTTACAACTACATTTTACATCATACATTTATCAGGTTTAGGGTTTGTGTAAGACAGCGAGCTTGCCAAGCCAAGAAGGACGTCTGTTGCAAGACCTTCAAAATAAAGTGACCATACTGCCTAATATTTTTCCTTCATCTGCATTTTCTACATTGTCTCATAAAGTAAGGCTTCTATTGGATTTTAAATGGACTCTCCAGAGGGACATTTGGGATCACGGTTGCCAGCTCATGCAGCGCCGGTAAAGTGATGCTGTGTAATGTAAAACCCTGAGTGTCTCCTCAGGTTTGTGCTGTCATGCCGGCGCCCTCCGCTGCTCTCTGGAGATCTAGAGGCCATGCGGGCAGTCTATGATCCCGACCGGCAGACCAAACTACCACATGGGATTTATTTCCTAGCTAGACGGGTGGGCAGCTGAGGAGGACACTGATTTTAGCCCACTGTCTAAAGCTGTCAACACCATCAGAAGCAACCGGACCTCATTACCTTCCCTCTCTAACATGGAGCATTCAATAGGATTCAATAAGTTTTTTAGGCCACATTTATTTGACTGTAAATCATTGATATACAGTAGTGTGAACTATATTAAAATAGAAAACAGTTATTGTAACAATGTTTTATTATTATTATTTAATATTTATTATGATATATTAACATTTTAAAAGGTTAGTTTATTAATTACTAATCGCCGCAACACGGTGTCTCAGTGGTTAGCACTGTCACCTCACAACAAGAAGGTCGCTAGTTCAAGTCCCAGCTGGACCAGTTGGCATTTCTGTGTGGAGTTTGCATATTCTACACATGTTGGCGTGGGTTTCCTCCGAGTGCTCCGGTTTCCCCCACAGTCTGAAGACATGCACTTTAGGTGAATTGAATAAACTAAATTCTCCGTAGTGTATGTGTGTGTGTGAATGAGTGTGTATGGATGTTTCTCAATACTGGGTTGCAGCTGAAAGAGCATCCGCTGCATAAAACCTGCTGGAATAGTTCAATCCACTATAGCAACCTCAGAAATAGAGACTAAGCCGAATGAATGAATAATTACTAATCCTCAAGTCATACCAATCTCCAGAGATTGTCATTCAAGAACACACAAAAATAGAGCTCCCTCATCTTCCATAGACACCAGCGGTCCCAATGCTTTGTCAAAACATCCCATGTGACTTCAGTGGTTCAACTTTAATCATTCGAAGCATCAATAACACTTTTGTACACCAAAAAAAGTAAAAATTACTTTGTTTACCAATGTCTTCTCTTCCACATCAAGTCAGAGATTGTGTTTACTGCAGGCAATATGACATATTTGAGTCAGCAATGCAACATTCAATCGTTGTATTGCCCATAGTAAATTTGCACCCTGACCTGACACAGAAGACATAAGCAAGCAAAGGCGTTTTTTCCAGGTTTTTAGTTTTTTTGTTGCACAAAAGTGTTCTTGGAGCTTCATTTGAAGAAGTCCAGTGGATGTTATTTATTGGTTTAGGAAGCAACCTTATAACATTAAACCTGATAAAACAATATTGTACAACAAAACAAGTGTTGCTTTCAATTAGAATTTTCTGCAATCAATTACAATTACTTGAATTTGTACGATTAAGCAGCTTTTCAGGGTTTGTTTTTACTGACTTCAACACACTAAACAAAACATATCAACAAAAGATGATTTCCCAGTAAACAAAAAGGTGGAGCCTCAGAGCCACACCTACCTATTACATCATCAAAACTGACCAATGGCGGACTAAAGTAGTTCACCAGCCAGAGCAAATCATTTTTTGGAAAGTTCATTTTGTCAAGCTGTTTTGAACATCTGAAACAAACTCCAAATAAACTTTAGCTTGATTTGTTGAAAACGGCATCACACTAGTTTTGGTCCTGGATTTTTGCTTACACTGTTAACAATTTCCTGTAGAATCTACAGTAACTTACTGGCAGCAGTTTGCCAGTATCTTACTGTAAATTAATTACAGTAAATATGCTGTATTTACATTTACAGCATGATTTATCTTGCTGTATATTTATTTACAGTATTGCATATCTTTATTGTAAAATATACAGTAATTGTCACAATAAAAATTTAAAATGCAGTAATATACTGCATAACTGTCCTACAGTAAAATTCAGATCATATTCCAGTTCAGTTTGCCTGTAACTTACCGTAAATCTATTACAGCAAAAATACTGTATTTACATTTACAGCACCATTTACCTTGCTGTGTATATATTTACAGTATTGTAAATCTTTACTGTGAAATATACAGTAATTGTCACAATGCAACTTTAAAATACAGTAACATACTGCATAACTGTCCTACAGTCAAATACAGTTCATATTACAGTAAATACTATGTAATTTACAAAAATCGTTAACTGTGTACGTATATACTAATGACTCATTTAAAGTGTAAATACTCACAGAGATGGTCAGGGAAAGCCAATTTGGCTTCGTCGTACTGTATCTTGCGTACATCACTGGCCATGATAATCATTGTTTGAATAGAAACTATGGAAAAACAAAGAAAAAAAACATTATTGACAAAAATGCCATAGGATGTTTGCACCAAGCTGTGAAAGGAACATAAATTATTCCTTATCTCATCTGCAAATCCACTTTACAAAAGATCTAACTATATGTGGAGGGTATCAAAGAAAAACAAGTTAGCTCTCCACAAAATTGCATTTATAGGCCATTTATTTAGGCCACACCGATAGCTGAAATGTGCAAGATTTTGAGATAACCAGCAGACTAACACTTATTAAGATGTTTGCTGCTGTTTTCACAGATTCAAAGAGGAAAAAACAACAACAGACAAAAGTGTGAGAAAAAAGCATAGCATTCAAGACATGCAATATAAACACATAAGCAAAGTATAGCATTGCAATTTAAATCAGAAATAATATTTACCTATATTATCTATCATTTGTAATATTACTTGAGATTTATATACTGTAGAACGTTTTCTAAAAAAAATGATTCTTCAATGAAATACTCTGATGTTGTTCAAATAAGTCTATTATTGTGTCGATAGTATTTTTCTAGCACATAACAGTGTGCTTGTTGGCCTATCTGTATGCTACATATCCAGCAAGAGTTAAACCTGCAAAGAGTAGTTCCTGGTCTCTCAGGCCATATTGATTTTTCCCTTCGTGATCTGAAACCAGCAATCAGCATTGTGGTTTGAAATAGCCCTGAAACAAGAGCCAAGACGTCAATGAGTCGCCGACACGTTTCAATTAGCGCGCCGCCCAGGCCGATTTGTCCCCCGGGGCACATTGGCTCCGCAGGCTGGTCACGCCAGGAGAGATAATCCACAGAGGTACAGGATATTGGGAAATATCACAAAGTGCAAAGCAGGTGCATTTCTACCTAAACTAACAATGTGTGCAAAAAAATGAAATGTTTTTTTATGACTTGCCACACAGATGACGGTGAGGTAATTGAGTTTCTAATCAACTCAATCATTTCTCTTTCTTTAATTAAATTGCTGAAGAGGGTAATAGAGGAATAGCATACACCACAATGCACACTTGAAGTTGTTTCCAGAGCAGAGTCTGCATATAGTAGCTTAATAAGTTACTATAAGTTCCACCTCACAAAATTTTAGCATTGCCGAGCTTACAGACTGCAGATTGGCCATCCCCCAGTACAATTAATTCAACACACAACTCTGTACACGGCCCAAATTTGACTCAGCACACATGTATCTTTTAAATATAACTTTATGTATACATTTGATTTAATCAGCAGATATAGATTATTGGCCAAAACAATGGAGCTTAAAGTATAGTTGAAGTCAGAATTATTAGCCCTCATCTAAATATTTTATTTATTTTATATTTTTTTCCCAATTTCTGTTTAATGGAGAAAAGCTTTTTATACACACTTCTAAACATATTAGTTTGTTCTGTAGACAATCCAAAAAATATTGCTTAAGGGAGCAAATAATCCTGACCTTGCTTGGATTTTGAAAACTGCTTTGATCCTAGCTGAAATGCTACTGAATTTCTCCAGAAAAAAAAAAAAAGGAAATACTGTGAACATTTTCTTAATCCTTTAAATATCAGAAATATTTGAAAAAGAATACATATTGAACAGGAGGGTGAATAATTTTGTCCTCAAATGTATGTGTTTATACATTATTTTTTATGTCTATATAATGATTTGTATAATATTTATATAATATTTATCAGCATACATAAATGATTCATACAAACCATTTAAAAGGAATGTAAAACTACACTAAAAAATGCTGGCTTAATGTAACAAGTTCCCAGCAGACACATGAGACGTAATATTAGGTTAGATTAAGGTTGTGACGTCAGGTGACCAAAATTCAATGTCCAGCCAGCGTCTAAGAACAACGTTATTTTGACATCCAAATACAATGTCAAATGACGTTGATGTTTGGTTGATTTTAGGTTTTGTTGGAAAATGACCAAAATCCAACGTCAAGCCAACATCGTAAACCAACGTCATGTTGACGTCAAATACTGACATTTATTCATCAGATATGGCAAACAAAATCTAATGTCTGATAGACGTCATAGTGGTCACGTCCACACAATGTCCAGCTGTAACATCATTAGACGTTGATATTTGGTTGATTTTAAGTTGGATGTTGAACACTGACGTCGGCCTGACTTTGGGTTCTGACGACAAACCGATTTTCATTTCCAAACGAAATGCAATGTCCTGATGACGTTGGAGGAGTACGTCAATCTGACGTCATGTTTACGTCCTGTGCCTGCTGGGTTGGTCTAAACATGGACAAACCAACACAATCTCAGGGCAATTTGTAACATTTTGATTTAGTGGCTAATTCATATTAATTTGTACAATCTCAATTTGCTTATCCTCCAAAGAGAGGTAGGGTTAGGGAGAGGGCTTGGAGGCAGGTTTCCTCATAAAAATCATATGTTTTCATAATGTTTCATGTTTTCATTTCTTGTACAAATTAGCCTCTTTTCTGGCAACATGTAAAATAGTTACATTTTCTCATAAGATTAAAAACAACAAAACAAATATGGAAAAAAATGGCAACCAAATCCAGAGGAGGTATACATTTGTGCTAATCGAGTTTATACAAATAAGATTTGAACTACAAAAGAAGAGAAGCTGCAAGTTTTATTTACAGGTCAGATAGAGCATCACAAAGCATATTCATGGTCAGTGTGATAAACTAAAACTTGAGTGTTGATGAGGAATTATTGACTGTGTCCTAAATCAGCTTTAAAAGTTCTATATACTGTATGCTAGCTAACATTTAAAGTCCCCATGCAATTAAAACTAAACATATGATTTTGTTAGCTCACATTGCTAGTTTTGTTGAACAGTTCATCTGTGATGGCGATTGCCCTTCTAATCTTTAATTGAAATCTGAAAATGCATTGCCTTTTTTTTTAGTTAAGCTGTCAGATTCTGTATATCTTAGCAAATGGGCGAGGCTAGCATATTTAATCACGCCGTTCCAACTGGTGAGGAGTTTGTTAGGTTGCAATAACACTCCCCAAACCCTTTTCCTATGCTTCTGAATGAAATGCCTACTTTAGACCACTCAGCCCTGTCGAAAAAACAAGCCATGCCCACTGTTGTGTCATTTATATTCTGTTTCTCTAGAACAGGGGTGCCCAAACTTTTTTAATGAAGGGCCAAAAACCAAACTTGATTGAGGCTAGTGGGCCGAAGGTAAATATAGTTGCCATGGATAATTTCCTAATTTCTTTAATAATATTTGAAATAATTAGAAAACATTGCTTTATATTAACTAATACAGATATTTTTTTTACATTTTATAATGAACGTATTACAGTTAAAAACTAAAAACAATCTCATTTACAACAGAATGGAGTTACTCTAGTTTTTGCCTTGATTTGCTCACCGATATCTTCTGCATAGTCCTCTATCCGCTGAGTGACATCAGATTTATTTACAACATTTAATTCATTTCAGTTTGCTTTTTTGTAGCTCAGCAATAAAACAAACAAACAAACAAACAAACAAAAAAAAGGTTTCATCCAATTAAAAATGATGATCTCCTTTGAAGACATTTACCCCAACCCTCTCCATCCTTCTCACTCTCTTCTCAGATGGAATGGTGGACCAAATCAAAGGTTACAAGGAGCCAACTTTTGCCCACGGCCTACTTTGGGCATCTTTGCTCTAGAATCTGCATCACAATGCGAAAAAAAACAGTCGCAGCTTCCGGTTCATGTGGACTTTAAAGATTCAAAAGTACACAAGTATGTAACGTCAAAGTAATCAACAACAATTTTGATTTGGGAATTGAAGTCACTATGTTAGTCCACCACTAGGACAGTGTCCCTGACTTGTGTAAATTCCACAAAACAAGCATTAGGCAGATGGATAACAGCTTTAGCTTCAGCTCAGTGATCCAGCACATATTTTGACCCACTTTAACCAAGCTTTTGAACCTGTGAAATATCTGTGAGGTCCGTCGAATTGTAAGACATTTACCCACGTCGGGCTCTAGCTGGTGTTTGTTTTGAGTGTGTGGGCACAACATCCCTAAAGTCAGCCGTTTGTCTGACCTTCAGCCGATCCGACAGTTCTCATCAGCAACACTACACTGCACACTCTCAAGCCTTATGGAAGCAGAGCAGCATTGAGAGAGAAGAGGGGGGTCTGACGTCCCACAGACCCCTCCTCATCTGCCCTAAGCGGCCCTAGGAAGCCCTTCAGTTCTGCTTTCCCTCTTCAGCAGCTCTGCTTCACTTCCACCGCAGGCCATCCTCCCCCAGAACCCGATCAATAGTGCTCTCCTGCTTTCATCAGACCTGCATTGTGAAGAAGCTGCACTTCCTGAAGAAACAGCCATCCAGCCTTGAGTGCGCTTCGCTTTTCTCAGACCGGCCGACTGCCCGCCAGACTTCACTCATTAGCGGCAGTCTGCTTTTTTTGGCTGCTTTTATAGATGCAGGTAGCAAATATAAAATGAGGAACCGTCACTGATGTGAACTTGCCTGCATTAGCATGTGCTGATGCACAAAATACTGATATTATATTGGTTACTGGACTATATTAAAGAACTTGTGACACTGAAAGTCATTTACATTTATCACTTTATCATTAACCTGGCTTCCATCACAGACACTAACCAAAGTTTATGTGACTAAAACTTTTTTTTTTTGTCATTTTTTGACACAAATGCATGTAGGTTTACATATGTTGCAGCCATATCTTAAATAAAAAAGGTAGGCATAGACCTAGGCCTCTTGTAGTACACTGTAAACCCTAATAAGTTGAGACTACTCAAATAATTTGAGGAAACGGATTTCCTCAGTTCGTTTGAGTAATGGGAAATGGACAACTCAATTAATTGAGTTGACCAAATGTGGTCTCTCTTAACTTAAATGTTTAGGTACAGATAACTTAAAATGGCTAATAGACTAAACTTCTAAATTTACTCAAATTTACTTACTCCCACGGCCCCTTATGCACTGTAAAAAATGCAGGGTTCCACATAATTCATTCATGTTGATCCAACACAAATCAATTAAGTTAACGTATCACTTTTAACAAATTTATGTGGATTGAACATTAAAAAATTAAGTTGTCCCAATGAAATCTCAAGATTTGTGTTGTTTCAACTTATTTTAAATAAGTAGTTTAAACAAGCAAAAAAAAAATTTTTTTTTTTGAGTGTATCGAAGTATATTTAGCCGCACCATGTTGGTGTTTTGTAACATCTAATTTTTACAAGGTGGGTCATTAGCCCAATGCTTAACCCCCAACCTGGAGGACCAGGACATAAACACATTACAGACAATTTAGCTTACCCAATGCACCTATAGCGCATGTCTTAGGACTGTGGGGGAAACCAGAGCACCTAGTGGAAACCCACGCCAACACTGAACATGCAAACTCCACACAAAAATCCCATCAGACCCAGCCGGGACTCGAAACAGCGACCTTCTTGCTGTGAGGCGACAGTACCCACTGTGTCGCCCCTGCGTGTATATCAATTAAGAAAAATGTATATAAGCCTTTAAATATCTACTTACTAATTTAACTTTTCTCTTTGGTCAGATGGGTTCAGGTAGTGCCTCTGTCCTGCTGCGCTTCAGCAAAATTCAGCATCACAAGCAAAATGACCAACTTCTGTCATATAACATTTGTTGAAGTCAGAATTATTAGCCCCCCTGAATTATTAGCCATTATTGTTTATTTTTTCCCCAATTTCTGTTTAACGAAGAGAAGATTTTTTTTCAACACATTTCTAAACATAATAGTTTTAATAACTCATTTCTAATAACTGATTTATTTATCTTTGCCATGATGACAGTAAATAATATTTGACTAGATATTTTTCAAGACACTTCTATACAGCTTAAAGTGACATTTAAAGGCTTAACTAGGTTAACTAGGCAGGTTAAGGTAATTGTGCTCTGTTAAACATCATTTGGGAAATATTTAAAAAAAGAAACAAAAATTCAAAGAAGGGCTAATAATTCTGACTTCAACTGTATATCGACCAATCAGCGCGGTTGTCAAGGCAGAATTTCAAGCGCAACCAATCATTTTAAACAGAGACATGGTGAATCGTTTAAAGAAATTAAAACGTTAAGTTCAGAGAACTTCAAATATTAACTAAAAGTTTTTTGCTGCCTAATAAATAAGTTAAACACTTACTTAAAATTGTAAGTAATGTCAAGTTATATTAACTTAATAGCTTTAGTAATGATAACAGCTGGGTTTACAGTGTACCTGCTTCATCTTATTTATGGACCCATTAATGAACAGTTTTCCATATTTTGTTATTCATGGATTTTTTTTACATTTATGCTTTTGAATTGTATTACGTGGAAAAGTGACTCTCATTGGCATTTTTAATAGTTTGAATTGATATGTTGCCTGTGGAGGTTTTGTAAATGCCAGGACCTTGTCTGCTATTTTACAGACTTAATTCTATATAGATTATTTCTCATGCAGCACACACTTCCTGACATAAGTCTTGTCGCCTATCCAAGTTTTAGGAGCAACAAATAATAACTTTACTTATAGTTGATGATTTGGTATCAGAAGTGGCTTTTATTAAAGGCAAAGGTCTCTAGATCTTTTTTTACCAAAATAAAATATGATCATGCATTTATTTATTATTATTTAATTAGGAAAGTAAGGTCTGACTTTGCTTAGACAAAAGTCTTGTCACTTAACAGAAATAATGTAAGATATAGAATAAAAAGTCATGGTGCAGTGAAAAAAGAATTAATATTGTGTATGACTCCCATGAGCTTGGAGGACTGCATCCATACATCTCTGCAAATAACTTATTAATAAAGTCATGTGGAATGGCATAGAAAGCGTTCTTGCACAACTCCCAACTCCCATCAAGATTCTTTGGATTCATCTTCAATGCCTCCTCCGTCATCTTACCCTAGACATGCAATATATAACGTTCATGTCTGTTGACTGGGCTGGACAGTCCTGGAGCACCTTGACCTTCTTTGCTTTCAGGAACTTTGATGTGGAGGCTGAAATATGAGAAGGAGTGCTATCCTGCTGAAGAATTTGCCCTCTCCTGTGGTTTGTAATGTAATGGGCAGCACAAATGTCTTGATACCTCAGGCAGTTGATGCTGCCATCCACTCTGCAGATCTCTCGCATGCCATATACTGAATGTAACCCCAAACCATGACTTTTCCTTCACCAAACTTGACTGATTTCTGTGATCCATGCTGGTTCCATTAGGTCTTCTGCAGTATTTGTGATGATTGGGATGCAGTTCAACAGATGATTCATCGAAAAAATCTACCTTCTGCCACTTTTCCAAATGATCAACTAGAAGTCAAGTTATTATTTGTTGTTCTTACAACTGGGATCGACGACAAGACTTTTGTTAGGTAGTGTATTGTTTCAAACTTTACTGTCACTTCTGCAGGTTTACTGCACAGTTACATTTTTGACATCCAAAGTAGACAAAGCAGAGGTAAGGAAAAGTCTAAATAGGATACAACTGCAGATTCGCACATAAATAAAGCATCATTTTTGTAACACTGTATAACAATGATTAATATTTTTACAGCACTGTGACGGTTGGGTTTAGGGTTGAGGCGTTAATAAAAGAAAATAAATTTTTTGCAAAATATTCCTTTCGCAAATTGCCTGAAAAGTCATCTCATGCAAACGCAAAACTGTTTTTTTTTAGATAAGCTTTTGCAAAATGTGTTTTTATTTATGTTTCATTTCACTTTGTGAATTTGAAAGGTAATGGAAATGCAGCTATTGTTAGCTAATCATTAATTCTATTTTTAAAAACAATAAAAACACATCAATAACACAAATAACACATCATTAATATTGTTGTTCTTGATGTTGTTAAAATAATTCTTGATAATCATAATGTCACCCTGCCGTAACTTCTTATGTTAAAAGCTAAAAATGACCACCACACAGCAGCATTATTAAGAATGAAGAGCTGTGGATCATAATGTGGTAAATTATCGCATGAAAATCTTTAATGTATGATAACAGAAAGACAATCACTGGCATGAAAGACAGTTCAGCTCTATTTAGATCTTATTCGCTTCTAAACGTCTCATTCAGGTGACACCTGATCCAGCTGCTCGTTTTTCATAACCCTTAGCCAAAGCTAGAAAAACCAGGTGTCCGTAGCTCAAAGTTCACTGAAATCTATTTTGTTGATTTAAGATGACAAGGAAGTAATATATCGGAAAAGAAGAGACAGTTTGGCAAGTTAGTTAACAGATCCTTCCAGGAAGAAATTCTTCTGAATATTTACCATTAAACTTCGTTTTGGAAGATGATCCAAGGTCTCTGTAACCATAAATTGAACGAGCCTCCCGTTCTGCTCTCTGCAAATAGGCAAACGTTAGTGCGCTCAAATTAACCTTTAAGGATTCCCATAACTTTGTCCGGAGTAAATCTGTCCGGTGACAAATTACTCCAGTTACGCTTTTAATGTGTAGTTTCCACTGTTGGCTGAAACCCAATCCGCTTCCCACAACACCCAAAACAGGACAATCAAAATGTTGTCCAAACAGACTTTTCATCTGTCCAGGCTGAGCTGTTTTATAGGAGGCCTGAATCACAGGCTTTTCTGGAAACTGTCGGGGCGCCGGCAAATGTGCATGCAATTTCCAGTCTTCACGTGACGTTTGAGACAGGACGACCGCAGGAGAGCACGGCAGGATCCGGCAGCAGCTGCCAAGCCGTGGGGACAAATTTGAACTCTGCAAACACAGTCATGTCAGCGGCAGCCCGGCTCAGCTACACTCGCCCTGGAATGACACCCGTTCACATATTTAGCCAACGTCTGACTCACCCTGAAACACTGAAGAGGAAGCACTGATAAAACAAGAGACTGCGTCCATCTTTAACATTTCCAGACAATCTAAAATAGGTATAGCTTGTACCAGACTGATTGCATCCAAACGGTGAATTAAGAGAAGGTAGCACTTTGCAAGCTGCTTTCAGTCTTGAGTCGCTACAATAACATGATATACAGTATTTATGAGGCAACGAAAATGGCCAAACCTTATAAATATGTAATGATCTTGTTTACTGGATGGCTGTTGAATTGGGAATGGGAATTTTGCGTATGCGTCTCATGAAAGCAGACATTTGTGAATGAATAGTAACAGATAATGTACATGGCCAACCATGTGGAGGTTTCACTTGGGTCAAATTACATAAGACATTTTTAGGTCTTACAGTATACAGTTGAAACCAGAAGTTTACATACACTCTAAAAAAAGGAACATAACCATTTTTTTTTTTTAAATGTCTGATGGTAAATCATACTAAACGTTTACTATTTTAGGTCCGTTAGGATTACCTAAATGATTTACATTTGTTAAATGCCAGAATAATGAGAGAATTTTTTTTTTTTTGAGAATTATTTATTAATTTCTAGACAGTCAAAAGTTTACATACATTTCCTTGGTATTTTTTAGCTTTGCTTTTAAACTGTATAACTTTGGTCAAATGTTTTGGGTATCCTTCCACAAGCTTCTCACAAAGGAATTTTGGCCCATTCCTCCTGACAGAATTGGTGTAACTGAGTCAGATTTGTAGGCTGTCTTGCTCGCACAAGCTTTTTCAACCCACAAATTTTCTATAGGCTTGAGCTCAGGGCTTTGTGATGGCCACTCCAAAAAATTCACTCTATTGTCCTTAAAGCACATTTTAACTAATTTGGCAGTATGCTTAGGGTCATGGTCTGTTTGGAAGACATTTGTGGCCAAGTTTTAATTTCCTGGCTGATGTCTTGAGATGTTGCTTCAGTATTTCTACATAATGTTCTTTTTTCATGATGCCATCTATGCTGTGAAGTGGACCAGTCCCTCCTGCAGCAAAACAGCCCCACAACATGATGCTGCCGCCCCCATACTTCACAGTTGGGATGGTGTTCCTAGGCTTGTAAGATTTCCCCTATGTCGTCCAAATGTAACACTGGTCATTATGGCCAAACAGTTTAATCTCAGTTCCATCAGATCACAGGACATGTCTCCCAAAATTATTCTTTTTCCCAGTGTAATTTTGCAAATTGTAATCTGGCTTTCTTGTTGATTCTGGCTTGATGATTTTCCCATGTTGTCACACAAGGAAGCAGTGTGTTTGAGGTTTTCCTTAAATACTATTCTACAGTTGTGCCTCCAATTAAATCAGACGTTGTCAATTAGCCAATCAGAAACTTCCAAAACCTTGACACCATCATCTGAGCTTTTTCAGAGGCATAATAATCTTATTGTATGTAAACTTGACTTTCAAAAAAAGTTATAACAATTTCTCAAAAAATCTCTCTCTCATTATTCTGCTATTAAGCATAACAGAAACAAATTTGATAATCCTAACTTACCTAAAACAGAAAATGTTTAGTCACATTAGCATCTGACTTTAAAAAAAAGGGTTATGTGCCTTTTTATACAGTGCATGTAAATTTCTGGTTTCAACTGTAAACAGTATGTAACAGAGTATTTAAAATGCTATTAAACAAGCAAACTAAATTTACACTGTCACTAAAGGTGCTATAGAATGCATAAATACAAAATGTTCTCTGATATCTAAATAGAACTTATGTGACTTGGGTATGTGCAAAGATTCTTCTGAAACGGTTTTACAGGTCAAATTCCAACCTTATGAATTGGTCCTAATATTATATGGCTGGTTTTAACCATATCTGAAAGCGTCGTGATTAATAAGCTCTGCTCTGACGCATCATTTCACTCAAAAAGAGTAAGAGTTAAGTGAAACAACACAATGCATACAGTAGTGTGAAAAAGTGTTGGCCCCCTTAGTGATTTCTTATTTTTTTGCATGTTTTTCACATTTTAATGTTTAGATCATCACACAACTAAATATTAGTCAAAGATAACACAAGTAAACGCATGCAGTTTTTAGGCAAATGTTTTTATTATTAAGGGAAACCAAAACTACACAGTCCAGTGTGGGAGAAGTGTTTGAATTTGTTTACCAAAATATCCTGAATGAGAATGTCAGGCCATCTGTTAGTGACCTCAAGCTGAAGTGAACTTGGATTCTGCAGCAGAACAATGGTCCAAAGCACACTAACAAGTCTACTTCTGAATGGTAAAAAAAAAAAGAAGACTTTAGAGTGGCCTAGTCAAAGTCCTGACCTGAATCCAATTGAAACGCTGTGGCATGACCTTAAAATGCAATTCATGCTCAAAACCCTCCAATGTGGCTGAATAACAACAATTCTGCAAAGATGAGTGAGCCAAAATACCTCCACAGCTCTGTAATAAATTCATTGCAAGTTATAAAAATGCGCTAGATTGCAGTTGTTGCTGCTAAACCAACCAATTGTTAGATTTAGAGGCAAACACTTTTTCAAAAAGAGCTATGTAGTTTTGTATTTTGTTTTTCTTTAATAGCAAAAACATTTAACGCTTTCTTTGACTAATATTTAAATTTGTTTTATGATTTGAAACATAAAAGTGCCAGAAACATGCAAAAACAAAGAAATGAGTAAGGGGGGAAACACTTTTGCACACCATTGTAAATGTGCATTAAACACTTATATGCAACAATATACAAGTGTTTGTAGCCTTATTACATAAATGACACATCTAAATATACACATTAAACTAACAGAAGTCACATTTTAAAGACTTTTAAAGACTTTAGCATTTATCATTTTATGTTATTTTATACATAAAATATACATAAATAAGATATAATAACAAAAAAAATTCTTGGTAAACGAGTCTCTTAAAATATCAGCTTATTCAAGTTTATAATAGCATAACATATGACATTTCTATATAGTCTTGATCTTTCGTTTCAAATAGCATAACTCTTTCAAAACCATATTTGTTACATTTAAAATGAGATTTTCAAGAGATTTTACTTTATCTCATAAAATGTCATTAATTCAACAAGATAAACTGAGTGAGACAAGAGAAGCAAAGAACCACGTCATGTGAGCTTTCTCATAAGTTAGCATGTTATGAGTAAATGTGGAAAGATGGAGTGTGAATTAAGGATACTAATATTCCCTGTGGTCTGTGGTGGGGGGGTGAGGCGGAGGAAAGCTCGGCGGAGCAATCCCGTTTGGCAGGTAGATGAACTGCAGATCATACGGGCCGGCAAGTGCTGATTAATGGGAGCGGGAAGGCGCTGGAAAGAAAACAACGCTATAAATCAACGTCGGGACGATGGTAATTGTAATTGAAATGAATTTGTCTGCCCGGAGCCAGGCATTGCAATTGATATTGACCAAAGCCCTGGTGGTCCACAGAAAATGAAATTGAGAAAATGTATTCAGAGTATCCACTGTAAGGTCTATACATCACTGCATGACACAGTCGTCTCACTGTGGGCCAATAGGAAGAGAGAGAGAGAGAGAGAGCTAAGATCAGTGTGGGTGTCAGATGCTAATGAGCCGTCATACTGTATGCTCAAACGTGGCTAATACTGCAGATTTATGGGAAAAGAGCAGCGTTAAAATTAACTAAAGGCACTGTCAATGCAAAATACCAAAGCAAAATAGCTGTAATTTTGAGATCTTAGAATGTACCTGTGTAAAACATAGCTATATCATTAAAAAACGATGACTGCAGATCTAAGTTATTGTAAATGTAACATGCATTAGGCTATCCACATTTCACTGGTTTACTTAGATGCTTAACTGTCTCTTCTCTTGCCTTTTGTTATTATTGAGCAATTTTTTGACTTTGTGTTTGACTTCTGTCAGATTCTCTAATTAGTTCTATTTGGATGTTTAGAAATGTAAACTATGGTTCATTATTTATATTTTTATTGAAATACAGTAATATTGTGAAGTATTATTATATTATTACACTGTAAAAGTCAAAAAGTTAAGGTAACACAAACTTCGCTCTAATGTACAGATTTGTTGCTTAGTAAATAGTTCTTATTGTTAAAACCAGCTGAAAACAGTGCTGCTTAATATGTTTGTGGGAAATTTGATAGGAATTTACCAATGGACTTTAAAGTTAAAAAGAGAATGCATTTGAAATTTGGTTTTTAATCCTAAACTGAATGTATTGTCATGAGGTTTAATGAACCTGCAAAACAAGTAAAGTGATTTCTCATGTAACACTAGCTCTATTTAGTGCTTAAGCTAGCTAACAGTAGCAGTTACCTTACTGGAAGCTAACGACCACAGACTTAACACAAAGCAAGCTGATTTTTTTGTCTCCCTTTCTACAATTAAAGGTGCTGTATGTAAGTTTTTGACTCTTCTAAAGCATAAAAATACCATAATATGTGTGCAGATATTTAAGAAACATCCCAAGTGAACATACTTGTTTAACTGAAAAACAATGCTGAAGTCAGATATTCTGCTTTGAAAATGGGTTTTCCGTGCCGGAACGCTGTCTTTGTTTACATAAATTTCATATGCACGATGCCAGTTTAGCCAATTATATGTCAGCACCCTGGGTTGCCTTGTTGGAAAACAGGGCATTTCATTCATTCATTCAGAAAGACTCTGAAAGCGTGCGTCCGTGACCAAAAAGAACAGTATGGGAGACAGATGCAGTTCCACATGAGGTTATTAATTAGCAAATTACATAAATATTACGAACGTAAACATTAGGTGAGCAGGTTACATTGTAACCGCGTGTCCTAACAACACGCTGTGACGAGAGAGGCAGTGATCAGCTATTTGGCTGTTTGCACCAGACGAGACACGGCAGAAATGTAAATACAGCCTTTCAGAAGCACAGAATATGCACTCGCTCACCAAACGGTAAGGTTTAGAATCTATTTAATACATGTTAACCCACTTTAACATCAATGTAGATGCTGAATCACTCATATGTGTTTAGTTCTAAAGTTCAATTTCAGACGGTTTATTGTATTTTCAAGATCTGAGGTGAACTTTCTGCTTTCAGTATATGGCAACAAATGTCATGTAAAATGCATTCAAACTCGCATTGTTAGCATTTAGCACAGAATAAAGCACACAAGGCTTACCTGAGGTGATCTAGCTGTCATAGGTTTCTGTTGTTCAGCTGTGAGAAATAGAAGCCATTTCTAATATATCAATTCGAGGTGTTGGTTAGGACAAAAACTCCTTTTAATATGGAAAATATTCCCTCTATCGCGTGTCGTTGCTTTTATTTAGAACACAGTTTAAATCGCTCGCTCCTGTACACAATCTGGCATCCTAGCGTACTTTTATTATGATCCAGGAGTGCAATACCTAGTTCAACCACTGGGTGTCAAACTTACATACTGCACCTTTAATAAGTGCATAAGAAAACTTGCTAGCTAGCATTATTGAAGTAGTCGCGACAATGAGTGTAAAACTCCAGTGGACAAAAGGCCAATCAGAACAAAAAGTAGACTGTTGCGTGACTCACGGGGCACGCAATAATCATTTGCGTCTACTTTAGGTCATTCACCCAGTCACAGAACACAGACTTACAGTATACTATGTAGCTCTGGGATCGGTAATATGCAAGTCTCAGGCTGAGTTTGATAAGCCACAACATCAACAATGATCATTTTCCTTCCTTAGTTTTTTTTTATGTTTATATTTTACTTACTATGTTTGTGGGACTTTTATTTTGAAACGAGAGACACTGTTTGTTTACTATGCAGTACTGAGCAACAACTGGACAAGACTCCTGCCAAGACATGTTTAATCATACTGTATGTTTTACGTTTACTGTAAAACTTGATATGTATGTTTCAAAAACACACGCAGACTGCTGAATTGTGTCAAATCAATCAGCTAAACTGTCACTTGTTCATGCAGAGGTTTGATATTAAATCCTGGCTGTTTTCCTTGACATTGTAGCTTAAAAATACAACACATTATATCTTTATCTGCCACTTTTTTTTTTTTTTTTTTTACAAAGTTGAACTATAATTTAGCCTTTATCCACAACAGATCTTGTGAGCAAAATAGGTTAACGTTACTCTGATGGGTTTATTGTTGAGAACTCACTCTCTAAAAAGTTTTTAACTAGGCATATACTTCATTTGTTATAATAGATTTAAAAAATACATGACATTGACACCATGCTGTGTGTGTGAGAGAGCTGCAGGTCAGAGTGAAGTTCATTAATATTCATGACCAATCCAAATATGGTCAATTATGGATCTTCTAATTGTAGGGGTAGTTATTTTATCAACCTAGGCTCATTCTGATTACGTACCCCTATATACATTTCTGGAGAGAGCAAAATACGTCCCAGGAGCTACGTTGTTTTGCAGTTTTTGTTTTTGCGAATCCACCAGAGTCCTCTGTGTATGCTTTTTCAGATCTCAAATTTCTATCGCGAGTGCCATTAGCGCCTGCTGTTCTCACGTAAATCCACCAGAGGCCACTGTCGACTGACTAACTGACTGACCAACTGATACCAGCACCCTCCCCCTCCCTAAACCCAACCAAAAGTGTTTTAAAAAGCACAGATTGACCCACCCACCCCCTTCCCTAAACTCAACAGCAGTGTTCTATATAGCAATTCAGAAAAAGAAAAGCCCCCTGATTTTTACGTTTTCAGATTTTACCACATTCTCACCCTGTTATTTACTTGTTTATTTTATTTTTTAGCTTTTGTTTTTGTATTGCCTGCTTTCTGAAACCACTCTTTGCCGAACTCAAACCCCATTGTCACAGTCAACTTCGCTCTGCTTCTCAAGTCTGCCGACGAACGCGTCGAGCTATCAGACAAACTTGTAACAGCGGGAAACAGCTGGTAAGCAAGAAAAGGAACGGCTTCGTACTGCTCCATAGTGTCCGTTTTAAAGATGAAATGCAGCCATACGTACTTCTGGCTACATAATTCGCGATCTCCAAAAATGTATATAGGGGTACATTTTCAGAATGAGCCTATGTTGTATTCTATAGGGTAATAAATGTGTGTATAAAACCTTTTCTGGAGAATTTTTGTAACTTATCTAAGCCATATCATATACCTACTATGTACAGTAGATATCAGAAAACAATTTAACTTACTGAACCAATGCAGTAGCCTATATGGCACCTTTTGGCAAATTCTGCCTACAAAGAAAACATCACAATGTTTACTAGCTGAAAAATGGTCGCTAACACTGCTGATTCCAAGAAGTCCTAAAAACTGCAGAATCACATATATAAGCTAACTCATGTTAACAATTAGTACACTAGCATACAGCTGTGTGGTCTCCTCCAGGAACCTTTGTACTCAAAACTTTGCTAGTTTCTCGTTGGTTTACTTTACCAGCACATCAGACTGGTAGACTGCAATTTGAACAGAGCCAGTGGCGACTCAGATCCCAGGTCTACGGAGAGGCTCAGAGGAACATCTCGGCTGGAGGGGGCCTGTGCAGGCAAAACACAATGAAGGATCGGCTACAAGCTAATGGTACCACTTTACAACCCAACACAGTCTGCACTGTATTCGGCTAGCAATATTGTCCCTTTTGTTTAGAGTGCATAATGCAGAGATGTTTGGTTTCCAACGTAAAACCTCAGACTAATAGTTCCGGGAGGTTTTCATGTGCACTTTCTGCACAGATATAGAAGAAATCTATATTTCATAAGTGTACTGTGTAGCTACAGCACCCAATTATCAGCAGATAAGACAGAGGGAAGCCCCGGAGCATCAAGCCAGATATTTAGACCAAGGGAAGCAGGCTTGCAGGGACCTAAACCCCAGGGGCACTACAGCCTCACCCGAGCCTTTCCCCCTCCGTTTTGCCTTCCTTCCACTGCCTCCCTCCATCCTTACTTCACCTGCGGGGTTCAATTAGCAGAGACAGCAGCTCTCGCACTACGAGTCTGCAGATGGAAACAGGGTGAGTCTAAGGCTCCATTTCCACTGTCAGTTAAATGCAATGAAAATATAATTCAGAGTTTTGCTTACGTGTGACACAAATCAGATGTGTTCTATGGCTATGTACACAGGGGAAAAAAGCATGTGCATTTGGATATTTCAAGATTCGTATGTGGAAATAAATCATACATATTCCAATGCGACTGTTAAGAGGACAGGCAGGCTGTGTTTTTTTGTATGTCAGTTAAACTGTGATAATTTGGCACTTCTGGACTGTTTAATGACATCATATTCTCAGGAAGAAGTATGTGTGGAGGCGGTACATTATTATGTCAAAACTAATAATAATAATTAGTAATAAAAATAATGAAAAGCCTGCCAATAATCTCCAGATCTAAGATCTTGCTCACACACAAACATTTCTCTGAATGGTTGAGGACACAACATAATAACTGAAGTATATGTGCAGGCTATAATGAAGACCATTTTCCTCCTTCTCCACCTCAAAATCTTGTTGATATTTGGCTATTTGATCACAGAGCTAGCACCAAGTATCCAGCATCTTGGCTAGCAGGCCTGGTACTAGAATTGCATTGGCTCCAAGGGCAATTAAAAATTGTGGTATGGACATACTTTCCCAGGATAATTCATAGTAAATATATTTAATTCTTACTTTTTTCTTAATTTTCGGTTTTGCCATTTTTTCTGTGGGTGTTTTAAATGATCAAAATCTGTGAAAATTATTAAAGCACATTTGGGAATGTCCTTTTTATAGGCCACAACAATGTCTATCTTTTCCCCATGTGTGACCTTGGATAACAAAAGTAATGTGTGTCAATTTTTAGAAATTGAGATTTATACATCTGAAAGCTGAATAAAGTGCAACAAAACTATATTACATTTTATAAGGAACACACTGTAAAAATGTTGGGTTCCACACAATTCCTTCATGTTATCCCAACACAAAAAAAGAAGTTGTGACAAACTTCATAGTTTTTTACAAATTTAAGAGGATCGAACATAAAACAATTAGGTTGTTCTCCCCCAAAAACCGTTAAAACTTTTAAATAAGTAGTTTGAACAAGCAGAAAATGTCTTTTTTGAGAGCATGATCTTTACTTTATATTCTAATGATTTTTGGCAAAAATAGAAAATCAATCATTTTGATCCACACAATGTATTTTTGGTTATTGCTTAATGCAATATAAGACCAATTGGTGACCAATGACTAGGGCCAGACAGAATCTGCGGACATTTTTTGCTATAGCTGCAGATAATTTTGTAAACAATCTGTGGATTTATGCAGAATTAATTTGGGAGAATCATAACTAAAAACTTAATATATGAAATAAAAAATAATACCTTTTTAACTTTTATTTAATGTTTACAATGCAAATCCAGCAAGATCCAATTATTTGATAAACAAAGCAAGTTTCTTATATAATATATCTAATAAAGACAGTAAATATTACTTTACAAACTGTATTGTAAATAAATCAAATTAACACTTATTACAATACAAATTAATACTAGTCAATAGTATAACTGAAATGAATTTAAAAACGGAATAAATATAAATTTGCACACATTTACACATGTAAATAAATAAATGATGGGATAAAAATCTGTGGAAATCTGTGAATTTCTTTGCACACAGATTCCGTGTGGGCCTACCAATGACCAATTAGTTTTGTGGTCCAGGGTCACATATGTATAGACAGTTGTGGTCAAAATTATTTGCACCCTCAATAAATACAAGTGAAGAAACCTGGAAAAACATCTTTTCACATTTATCTTTTTTGATCTTTTATTCATTCATTTAAAGAAAAATCACACAACTAACATTTCATGGAAATAAAACAAATGAAAATGAGTAAGAACTCATAAAATATATTTCTCTCAAAAACATGTAGCTCACAATTTTATTTCTCATTTTCTCATAGGGGGGCAATATTTTAAGACTTTAAAATAATGGTCCACTAGTTAATGTATTTACTAGCATGAACAAACAATTAGTAATACACTTATTATATCTGTGTTAACATTAGTTAACATTGTTTAAGTTAAATAACATTAGTTCATTTTAACTGACAGTGCATTACCTAATGTAAGCAAGCATGAATTTGGATGTTAATAATGCATTAGTAAATGTTAAACTATGATTAATAAATGCTTTACAAGATTATTCATACTTAGTTAATGTTAGTAAATACATTAAATAATGGACCATTATTCTACAGTGTTACCACATTGTGTGGTACAAAAAAAACATTTAAGCATGCACACTGTTTCAGATATAGCAATTGTAAATGCATGAATCCAATATGGGTCACAATTGAAAGAACGGGCAAACCGTTGTAAAAAAAAAAAAAATGAATATAAGCAACAAATCAGAACTGAGCATCAAAACATGCCGTGTAAACAAGGCCTGAATCACTAAACTACACTAGAGGCCTACCATAGACATGCGAACATGACAAAACACTCACTCGCTCACATCACGGGCACTTAGTCCTGTGAAAAATACATGAACTGCCAGCAAAAAAGTAACATGCAGCATTCCGTGGGCAAACACGCTCACCATAATCCGAATTAGTGCACTTTTACCCACACAAACATGTATTTGTACACTGACCTCAGCCAACAGAAACTGCTGTGTGCCATCCATGTATTAGATCCAGCTTCAACACACGGTAAGGTCATTTGCAGGTCAAGCATAGCTCATGGTAGGCAGATGAATATCGATCTAGAGGGACCAGGGACTGTTCACAAGGGCAGGCGGCCCACAGATCAGCCTTGGGCAGAGGAAATAGAGGTCATGGGCTAGAGAGAGCACAGTTCATACACAATGAACTTTTAACACCTCTAGAAACTCTATAGGGTTAGCCACTTGCTGACCAAAATTATACTATACACTAACTAGTAGACGGTAGAGCTGTACACACCGCCCACAACGCACAAATGTCAGTGTAATTATTTACAGTAGAAGTCTTTAGAAATAACCTTGAATTGAAAAAAAAAAAGTTTTTAAATTTTCTTCTTTTTAAATAAGTAACAATAAATACAATATTTTACACCAAATACGTTATATATACACTCACTGGCCAGTTTATTAGGTACACCTTAGTAGTACCGGGTTGGACCCCCTTTTGCCTTCAGAACTGCCTTAATCAGTGACGGCTGGTGGGGGGGATGGGGGGGGTTTGCAAACACCAGAAAAAAATCTAACTATTGGTAAAGTAAGAGTGTAAAACAGGGTTCTTACACCTTTTGCAACTTCGAATTCCAGCACTTTTCAAGCACTTCCAAGGTGCATTTTTATGCTTTTCCAGCACCTAACAACCGCGGTAAATTACGTTTATATATGCTGTATGTACTTTTTCACATTTAAATCCATTGTGCTATTTTAAAAAAACACAATATGGCACTTCAACTTAAATTGTTGAATACTTTGGAGCAAGGATTTATTGGGATAGTTTACCCAAAAATGGTAAAAAATAAAAATAAAAAGTTCAGTTATTGGATGAAGCATGTTTTTAAGTTTGGTCTCTTTCTACCTAAGGTTGATATCTCAAAAATGAGCTTACAGTCAGAATTTGTATGGGTGTAGTACCGAACTTTCAAGACCAGTCGTTCATAATATTTCATGTGCATTGCTATTTAAAATTCATGTAACAAATTAAATCCTTATGAGTCTGAGAATAATCTTGCTGCATATTAATGAACTCTTCCTATGTCAACTGTTTTGAAAATCAGTCACCAAATATGGAAACCATAGTTTGTAATCTTTTCTCAATTAATTAATTCATTTTCTTTTCGGCTTAGTCCCTTTGTTAATCAGGAGTTGCCACAGCGGAATGAACCGCCAACTTACCCAGCATATGTTTTATGCAGCGGATGCCCTTCCAGCTGCAACTCAACATTGGGAAACACCCATACACTCTTGCATTCACACACATACACAAAACAGCCAATTTAGTTTATTCAATTCACCTATAGCGCATGTGTTTGGACTGTGGGGGAAACTAGAGCACCCGGAGGAAACCCACGCAAACATGGGGAGAACATGCAAACTCTACACAGAAATGCCAACTGACCCAGCCGAAACACGAACCAGTGACCTTTTTGCTGTGAGGCGATGGTGCTACCCATTGCGCCACCGTGACGCCGAGCTTTCATCAATATTACTTTTTACTATTGTCAATATTACTTTAGGTTAGGACCAGGGCTTCACATTAACACCCGCCAAATGCGGGTAGATTTCAGCTCTGGCAGGTTAGACAGACACTTCCACCAGCCACTTTGGCTGGTTGGAAATCATTTTTAAATTGTAGTTTTCTTAAAAGCAGGGTTCGACAATAAGCATGGCCCAATAGTCCTGCAAACGTGATCTTAGAATCGAAAAGCAGCACAACGAGAAGATGATCACTCGCGCGCACAGGTGATGAGATGCGCGCAACTGTTAAAAACCTTGCACGCTCCCGTTTACTTGCGCGTAGCAACCGTGCCAAGAGGAAGCGCAACTGGTGCGATCGGTTCCCTTTGAAATAGACTGCACAAAGAGCGATGATCGTGCACCCACAGTCCTGCTGCTTTTAAGAGCGCAAGATTAAAAAAAAATACACATCTTCTTTTGTAAGCAGCAGCGGTCACTGTTTCATTTTAATTATTCTTTGAACAGATTATTCACAAGCCTATATTAACCGTGTGCGCGTGATCATCCTTTCATTATCAAACAGGGTATGTTTCACCTGCTTTCTTTTGCTTACAGTTATTTTTGTTAATATGGTTTATTTATATTTGTTTACAATAACATTGCTTTAATGGAAGATTACTCCCTGTTTATGTGTAGTTAACTGGTGATCTGGGATTTTTAGACAGATTACTGTGCATATTTTAGATACATGACAATAATTCCTTTTTTAAAGGTAATGTTTTTTTTAAAAGAAAAGTTTTGTTGAACTAAAAAGTGCAGCAGCTATATTTTCCTTGTTTTGACACTTTAAAACATTGTGGCTATGAAATACTTATTTGGTGTGGTCAGAGAAAAATTTGGTAAATCCTTAATTTTGAGCCCTGAAAAGTCGTGAAATAAAAACTGATTGCATTGTGACACAAACCATTTGCTCATTCACACTGAGCAAGCTAATACACACCACACACAAGAAGTTAAATGAATGAGAAGGCATGTGGACATAACACAACATCTAAATCAAGTCATTTTAGCAAGTCAAAGTCAAATTTATGCATATAAAATATATTTTTCCAACAAGAAAAGTGTGGCTAGTGAAAAAGGCGAGTGGCTAGTAATGTTTGAAATCTACTAGCCACAGCGGCTGGTGATCAAAAAAGTTAATGTCAAGCCCTGGTTAGGACTAAGGTACTGTTGTAACTGTATGTAAATGTCCCACCTGTCAAATGGTGACAGTTAAGGGGTTAAAGGAAAACATGTTTAATGGTTTAAAATGTATCACCTCTCTGTAAGTAGTTTGGGAATTTTATATAACCTATATATAATTGACAAATAATCACCAGAGAGATAAATACAATTTCAAAAAACACTTTAACGTTAATTGTGTAAAATATGAATATTTTTTTCTGCCTTATGCTCATCTTGAGCAGCCCTCACATAGCATGGCGTGAATAACACGATCAATAAATTAGGAGGATCAATAAATCAATAAATTATTGATCAATAAATTATCGATAAAGGAGTGCCCTTTTTAGACTTGAGTTTAGGAAAAAATCTGCAATAAAAATAGTGCAAAAATGAAACTGCACTGAACACAATATAGTGCAAAAATAATAACTAGGTTATCCAGGAGAAGACCAAACCGGGTAGGTAGGTAGATATTGACATATAACTTATTATTTGCATACGTCATCTTAACAGCAATAACAGTCTTTTCATGAGTTGCAATATTAGTTTAATCTTAGTGAATGCAGGCCCTTTTGTGATGGTGTACGCGCTGCAGTTTCATGACTGACAACATCGTGATGAACAAATGAGGGATTAAACAAAACTTGTGCTTTAAATGTGTGGGAAATGCTGTTAAGTTACCTGCAAACTCCGTCCCTCAGGCTTTACAGTGAATGGCTTTAGTCACTTTCATAGCGAACTTTAACCCACCGGAAGTCTTTTATCCACGCTTCGAAAAGTGTAAATGCTGGATTAACCTTCCCCACAGGATCACTGATCAGATGTGCCGTTATTTGTAACTTTAGGCAGACAAAATTTGTCAGTGTTATTTTTATTCTCTCGTATCCATACATCCAGAATAATGACTGTATAAAATATAGACGACGCGACAGCGCCATTTTCCATTAAACGCTGTGAGGGAAAAACGCCTCGTGACGGGCACAAACTGTCGCAAAAGACTGCTATGCCTGGACATGCGCAGAAGGACTGCCTGGTGGAGCCAGAGGAGGAGCTGCGGAATCGAACTTCCAACCAAACGCTTGTACATCAAATCAACCACGCCCCCCGAACTTCTCACTTGACCGCCGGTGTCTGCACCATAACAAAGGCTTGCTAATGCTAATACACTTTGCGTTTACATAGTAGCCTGCGTTTGCTGTTTTATCAACACAAATGGTTGTAATAACGTTAACAAAGTTGAGGTTTATATAATGAAGATTCAATCGCGCCAGCTCCGGGCCGCAGCGCACATTACTCGCGGGCCGATCCGGCTCGGATGCGGCAGCGTCGGCTCGCTAACGGCCGCCGCATCTGACCGGATGATTATGGACTGACTGCCCGAGTCAATCGGGCCAGATGCGGCGGCCGTTAGCGAGCCGACGCTGCCGCATCCGAGCCGGATCGGCCCGCGAGTAATGTGCGCGAGTAGGTACAGCAGACGGAGTCGGGCCGAGGGGTAAGTCTCCGGCAGGCGAGAGTCTAGCCGGAACTGGCCCGAATGTATTTTGCTATCTGGGTGGTTAGGCGTGTATCAACAAACCGATAAAGCCCTGACCTACCGAATAATCAGTGTTCCACCAGAACCTGTATGTCAGAAACTATAGTTTACTGCTGAGCAACTCATTTTATCATGGTAAAATAACACAGAAATGGAATAATAACACTTAGTCTCCTACCGAAGCTCCGACGTCTGCTTTGAGAAATTGTCAATCACAGCTGTCAATTTACGATGACACGCCCAGCATTAAATTACTGCTCAAAACCATAACATACTCTTTACAAAAATGAAGATCTGCACCTATATCAGCACGATAACCAGTGCCTTAACTGACCAGAACCATCTTTCGGGACATTTTATTGCAAGTGTAATTAATTTTTTTATTTGGTCATGTCTCCTTCATTAACACGGAGGAGGCGGGCTTTATGACTTGTACTGCAGCCAGCCCCCAGGGGGCGATCTAACGGCCGAGACCTTCACTCAAGAGCAGGCGTGCGGCGCCATAGATCCAGACCTTTACATTTTCGCGGCTCCCAGCTGTAGCATGTCTGAACTGAGTGATTGACAGCTGATATTAACCAATCCATTCGCGTTCAGTTCAAGAGCAGTGGGCCAATCAAAAGAGCTTTAAGGCGGGGCATTGCGGGCTTTGTTTACTGCAGCAAGTTGACATGACAACTGTTTTAAACTATACCTGACCGCTGCGTTTGGCGTTAAGAGCAAATATGCATTCTGCGTGAAGCATTTTTCTAACCTTAAAAACACTATATTAAAAATCAAGCATTTTCCAGGATTTCCAGCACTCGTACAAACCCTGGTAAAAGCCATTTTTAGGTGATGTATTAAAAAACAAAAATATGACTAAAGCATACAATAAATGCATCACAAATCAGTTTATTTTAGTTTAATTTGGGTTAATTATCAGTAATGAAGTAATCAAGATAATCAGTAAACATACACACACACGCACACACACACATAAATGTTGCCTAATCACTGGCCAGTAGCACTACTTAAAAATTAATTTTGCTCTCCTTTCTTTCTGGCTTGCAAATTTCTCAATAACCTTTTGGTTAAAGTCAGTCATCTCAGTCACCAGTCTCTTCTCTATTGACAGCATGGCCAATGCATTCAGCCTCTCTTGCGTCCTGCTGTTATAAACAGCAAACACGGAAAACAGTAAAGGCATGACTTACATCACAACCTGCCAGCCAACTCCGTTTGTCATAACAAGTGCTGGAAAAGCCCCGAGTGTACTGGTGAATTTGCAAGAAAGGTCGATCTGGTCCAAGCTCCTTGATTCTTTTTTTTCTTCATCCAAACGCCTTGTGAACGGATATCTTTGCAATACAACGGAATTTTCCTTCATCTCGAGAAATTGCACTTGCTTTCACTATGATTCAAGAGTTCACACTTAGCTGATGATTAATTATAAAGGTTGTTTGGCATGCTGTCCCGGGAGAGAGCCCTGAGCTCATGAGATCCTCGAGCCCGGGGCTCCCTCCCGTTGCAAGGCGAGAGGAGATCGAGCTCAGGTAGATCTCGAGAACTCCCCATCGTAGTGATTGAAGTGCAGATAGTAGTTCTCTTTAAAGAGATAGGTACTAGATAGTGAGCAAGTCTATAGTGTTGATTAATAAATAACTTAGGTTGCATGTTTTTAATCGGTGGGAGGAAACCGGAGGACCCGGGGAAAACCCACGTGAGCACGGGGAGAACATGCAAACTCAGCACAGAAAATGCCCGCTGGTTTGGTAAAGCCTAGAACCATTGACATTCTTGCTGTGAGGCAACAGCGCTAATCGCTGGGCCACCGTGTCACCCATCTAGGAAAGAGGAGGAGTAGGGGTGGAAGGGGGGATTCTTCAAAGCGAAGATAGTGGTGATATGAAACCCGGGGTATTTATAGTAGCTTGGGGATCATCTGATTGGTGCGAGGTGATTTGGATAATGTGGGTCCAGCCGCTAGCAATCATAAGCACGTGATCCTCTCGAAATTAGTTTATAAATAAACTTCACTAAATGGTCGGCACAGACAAGCTGCTGCTGAACTGTCTAAGAGAGAATGGTCCAATCACATAAGGCCAATCATTTAAAAACAAATATGATTCGTTCTAACAACAAAAATGGGATGGTTCAGGACGCAGAGCGCTGCGCCCCAAGGACAATTTAAAACCGGCCAATTAGAGCATATTGTCATATCACGTGCATTGCAAAAGTTCGTGTACCTACATAGACACTCATTAGTCTGGCGCCTCGCACACATATGAAAAAATATTGTTCATACATTTTTTTCAATAAATGTTAGTATGACTACAATAAATGTTAGAATGTTATAATTAAATCAATTTATTTAGTTAATGTTTGTGATAATGTGTGAACTGTTGATACAAGGCAGGATGGATCCATGCTTTCATGTTGTTGATGCCAAATTCTGACCCTACCATCCAAATGTCGCAGCATAAATCGAGACTCGTCAGATTAACGTTTTTCCAATCTTCTATTGTCCAATTTTAGTCTGTGTGAATTCTAGCCACAGTTTCCTGTTCTTAGCACACAGGAGTGGCACCCTGTGTGATCTTCTGCTGCTGTAGCCCATCCGCCTCAAAGTTGGATGTGTTGTGCGTTCAGAGATGCTCCTCCTCATACCTAGGTTGTAGCGAGAAGTTATTCGAGTTATTGTTGCCTTTCTATTAGCTCGAACCAGTCTGGCCATTCTTCTCTGACCTGTGGCATCAACAAGGCATTTGCGCCCACAGAACTGCCGCTCATTGAATATTTTCTCTTTTTCGGACCATTCTCTGTAAACCATAGTGATGGTTGTGCGTGAAAATCCCAGTAGATCAGCAGTTTCTGAAATACTCAGACCAGCTCATCTGGCACCAACAACCATGCCATGTTCAAAGTCACTTAAATCACCTTTCTTCCCCATTCTGATGCTCGGTTTGAACTGCTGCAGATCGCCTTGATCATGTCTACATGCCTAAATGCATTGAGTTGCTGACATGTGATTGGCTGATTAGAAATTTGCATTAACAAGCGGTTGAACAGGTGTACCTAATAAAGTGGCCGGCGAGTGTACATTCATATAATGTATGGATTATAGATGAGACGTCAAATTTTGAGGACGTCAAATCAAATTTAGTTTATGTGAAAATAAAATTTTAATTATTAATTAGCTAATTTGATGTAACGATTCGATGTAAGTGAAAAAAAAATACTGCTGGCAATTGTGCGAAACCTAGCGGTTTGAATAATATGGTCGTAAAAACTAAAGTATAAAGATTTATGCAATTTATTATAATTTTGGGACTGCATCGTGATCCTTAAATAGAGTCTTTTAATATGCCATTAATGGATGTTATGGTTTTAAATATGTCTTACATAAAGTCCCTCAAAAATTATTCAAACCCCTTTGTTTTTTTTCACATTTTGATATTGCAGTCTAATGTTAAATTACTCACCTACATTCTACATTCTACACCGCAAAATGACAAAGCAAAAAACAGATTCATAACAACTTTTATTAAAAATGAAATATACATTACATAAGTGTTCATAGTTAAAGGGCCATTGGCATTGATTACAGCCTCAGTTCCTTCACTGAAGCAAAAAGCTTTCATTGTTCTATGCAGATCTTCTTCAGTATAGACCAACTACAATGTATTAACTCCCATTTGTTTTTTGTTTTTTTTATTTTAGATTTAATCAAATTTTAATTTATCACATTTTTTCTTTGTCTTTACAGTGCATGAAGTGTAGATTTGTTGAATTGAAAATGTCAAAAATGGTTTTAAAACCTGCCATGCCTCATGCTATGCTAGAATATCACATATTCGCTAATCATATAATCATCGCAGTGTTGAAATGCAAAGCTTTCTGGTGGCTTTAATTCTGAGAAACTGCATTGCAGGACATTAGAGAAGCTAAGGGAGGTTGGCAGCATGGAGAGGCTGAAACCAAGGACACAGTTGGCAGCGTGCCTGTGCTGGGCTGTGGATGCAGTCAGGCGGAGTGGAGGCAGGCCATGCCTTGGGGCATTGAGAAGAGGCCAATTCACTGGCACACTAGCCAGGCCCTCTGAGAGAGAACGCCACACACAAATTCAAACTTGAAGAAAATATAGAAACATCCAAAAATGACAGAAAAAAAAATGTTAATGTTTAGCAAACTTTTATCATTCTGAAAAAAAAAAATGTAACCAACTTTGTACTTTAATCAATCCAATTGCTATCATAAGATGTCAACATGGAGACCAATAATCTAATTTTAATATGATTAAGATTGATTGAGATTAAGAGTCTAGCATATAAACAGCGTTTTTTGATTAATCCGATTAAGCTCATAATCAAACTAAACAGAAATGGAATTAAGACATGTGGAGTATGCCGATTTTAGTCCCATTATTGAAGTGCAGTACAGATATGTAAACACCTTAATCAAACTATTACCATCATGTTAGATTTTCGCCGCATTTTGTGACAGGATATTCCACACACACACTGCTGTTTGACACTATTTTTTGTACCTATCGAGTCAGTAGGACCACACACACACCACGAAATGTGTTTTTTTTTTTCATTCGGCGTGCGATATCAAATTCCATTAAAACAACACTCTTCCAGCAGGTCATACTCGCATCCAATATCTTGTTTGTCACAGGGGCATGCATGAAATGGTCAGTCAGCCAGTGAGTCAGTCGACAGCAGCCTCTGGTGAATTTACGTCAGAACAGCAGGCGCGAATGACACTTGCAAGAGAAATTCGAGATCTCAAAAAGCGTACACAGCGGCCTCTGGTGGATTCATGAAAACAAAAACTGCAAAAAAACGTAGTTCCTGGGACATATTACGCGATCTCCAGAAATGTATATAGCGGTACGTTTTCAGAATAAGCCTGGGTTGGTCCTATCCAACACAATCTCACGGCAATTCATAACTTTTTGATTTAGTGGCTAATTCGTATGCATTTGTACAATCTAATTCATACAATTTAGTACGATTTGCTCATCCTCCAATGACGGTTAGGTTTAGGGGTGGGGTTAGGTGCCACGCCTCCTTTTTAAGATCGCACAGTTTTGTACGACTGAACTCGTACAAATTAGCCGCTAAACTGACAAAACGTAAAATACTTACGTTTTCTCATGAGGTCAGGCTGTCCTATCACAATAAAGGAAAAAAGTGTACTATTTAAATGAAATCGAAAAAAATTAACCCAAAATTGGGTTTGTACATATTTGACCCAACATTGGGATACCACAACCCAGCATTTGTTTTGAGTGTACTCTATGTATGAGTCAGGGTGATAAGGCTAATTCATAAAGCTACTGGCTTTTAATTAAGTTGAGAGGTGTTTCATTGTCTTAAACACTTAGTTTCTTCAGAATTTGCAAAGCTCTTATTAAATGACTTAAAAAGTGGTGTGGACAAACTTGTACAAATGCAGTGCATGTTTAATGATTGCTATACTGTATGCCCCTGTTAAAAAAATAATAACTCTTCGTGAGGTCTCCAGCTTTCCTCTCCTGATGTTTCTACAAATTATACAAGTAAATAATTCAAATCAAGAGTCAGATGCTTATAGGGTCAGGGTCCATCAAGAACCAGGCTGTTTCTTTTTTTCTCAAAAGTTTCCAATGCAACAAAGTTTAGGTACTTTATCAGTCTGTTCTTGGTTTGGTTCGTCCTTACCTAATCTCACAATATCTCTCTCTCCTTCCTGCTAAACGTAGATGTGGTGGTGACTGTCATCTTCTAGTGATCAATCAGCACCCAAACAAGCAGGGTCTTTGATGCCTGCATAGAAAGAGAGAAAGAAATAGAGAGCAAGAAAGAGAAAGACAGAGAAAGAAGAAGTTTCCTTTTGACGAGCATGTTCCACTGTGAGAATCCCCAGCAGCCTCTGACATCTGGTTCCAGTTAGAGCCATGACGCGCTTCCTGCCCGCCTGGGCCACGGTTCACAAGTCAGACGCCACGCTGAAGAACGAGGAGAAAAACAGACACACATGCTTACTCCAGTATTATCTACATGTGTGTGGTTATCCTGAGTCCTGAACCACCTGTGAAGAGCATTCATTTTTTTAACCACCTAAATGTCCTTTTTAGAATTATACTTTTTATTGCACACACGTATAAATATTTAGTCAAATGTATACATTATATTTTCTATTAAACACTACAATTGAAATTTTTATTTTTATAGAATATACATATATTTTACATTTACAAATATATTTCATTCATTTATTTTATTTTCAGCTTAGTCCCTTTATTAAACTGGGATCGCCACAGCGGAATGAACTGCCAACTTATCCAGCATATGTTTTACTCAGCAGATGCCCTTCCAGCAGCAACCCATCACTGGAAAACATCAAAACACTCTTGCATTCACACACATGCACTACGGCCAATTTAGCTTATTCAATTCACCTATATCGCATGTTTTTGAACTGTGGGGAAAACCGGAGCACCTGGAGGAAACCCACGCAAACACGGGGAGAACATGCAAACTCCACACAGAAATGCCAACTGACCCAGCTGGGGCTCAAACCAGCGACCTTCTTGCTGCGAGGCGATTGTGCTACCCACTGCACCACCTTGACGCCTAAAAATATTTTTAAATGTATTTTTTGGTATGGACTAAGGGTTTCTGCAGGTTTCATCAGTCAAATTTAAGACCTTTTTAAGAACATTATGAATGACATTTCAGATTTAAACAGGGCTAGATGCAAAGGAATTTTACCCAAAGTCCCAGTTGGGCCAGCGGAAAAGGTATTTCTTCACCACATTTGAAATAATGTGTCAAAAATTATAAAAATTATATTATAAATATTCAAAAAATGTAACATTCAAAAATTACAAGCATTAAAAAATATAATAAATTAAAAATGAATAAATTTGCATGGGCGTAGCGAAATTAAGACCATTTTAATATTATTTAAGACTTAAAAGACATTATTTCAGTGAATTTCAGACTTTTTTAAGGCCTAAAATTTTAGATGTTAAATTTAAGAGATTTTAAGACTTATTAAGCGGACACCCTGTCTAAAATAATTAAATAATGGACTTGGAACATAATAATATAGACCATTCTGAGGGATGTAAACAATAACAATGGTCCAAACGTATTTCCTGTTTTACATTTTTTCATTTCCATAGCTTCCTAGAATCCTAAAAGGTCCACATATTGCTAAATAATGTTACGACAGCTGTTTTAACATTAGGATATGATTCACTTGCCTCTGTTACGGTTACTAAAATAACTGTTACAGTTATTAAAATAGTTTGACAACAAGCAGGAAATGTTCATGGGCCAGTGACTTTACATTGAAACGGTCTATATCAAGACATTTATTTATTTATTGTGAAATTAAAGCAGACAACAGAAGTAATGTTTAGATTGAACTGTAAAAAAGGTGAGCAACATTTAATTAATCAAGTAATATATTATATAAAAATCTAGTATTTAAAATAAATAGTTTTTAATATTAACCTTTTTTGGTCACACTTTATTTTGATGGTCCGTTTGCTTAATTTAAGTTACATTGCATCTAGAAGCCAACTAATTCTCATTAGATTATAAGTAGACTGTTAGGTTGGGGTTAGGGTTAGTGTAAGTGGACATGTACTTGCAAAGTTTCTTAAAGTCAGTTAAATGTCTGTTGAAGGAGCAGTATTAACAGATATTCAGCAGACAGTCTACTAATACTCAAATGGACCATCAAAATAAAGTGTTACCCATTTTTTTTCACAGGTGTTATTATTATTATTATTTAGTAAACGTAAACCCACTCTAAAAAGCCCTCTTTGTATCTGAATGCATAAGCAAGCGCATTTTGCAGTGTTTATGTTGCAGCTTGTCATCATCAGCAATTGCGCTTCTGTGCGAAGAGCTACCCGAGAGATAAGCAATGGAAAAGTGTGACCCTCAAGAATGCAAAATGTGCACTGCACCTACACACACTCGGGAGGGAAACCCTACAGCCCGTGGGTGCATGTAGACACACAAAACACACACAGCGACACACACACCATGTCTAGGGCTTGTGGGTAAGGAAAGTGAGAATGAGGAGGAGCGATGAGCGTAAAAGTGAAAATGTCAGGAGTGTAGATTTAGAACACGAGTCGACCACAGAAGGGCTTGCCTGCGTCGGTGGCGATGTTTAAACGCCCTCATGTACATGTATGGTGCTTTGATCGCGCAGGAGTCAGTTTGTCTGCTGGTTCAATGAGGCCTGATGCTGAAGCGAGCACTCGTTTTATCACACACTGCAGATCTTCATCGGTGCACGGAAAATCAGGTTGCAACCCACACCTACATCGTAAAGGACAAAAAACAAAGAATACACACACTCAGAAATGACTCAATGGCCACACGGACCACTCTCGCACTGTATGAGCCTCCCACAGATCCACATCTTTTCCACAATCAATATTTTTTGTTGTTTTTTTTTCTTGTTTTATTTGTTGTAGACGGCTATTCAGCAAGCACTCCGTGGGCTGCACGACCCTTGATTCCTTTTGTGTGGCCCGTGTGATGTTGTCATCATCATGGCAACCATTTTGATCAAGCTATAAAGATGCTGCCATGCTGTTAATACAACAAGATATCAGCTAGATTTTATTTTTAAAGAAAGTGATAGCACTCCTGATGATGGTATTAATAATGATAAGAATACAAGATAAAGCAGGCCCGTAGCCAGAGGGTGGTCCAGTGGCCTGAAAGACCACACTGACAAAAGTCCAGAATTTGTCCCATACATCAATGGTTCCCAAAGTGAGACTCGGCAAGGGGTCGCTTGGTGATTTGAAAAAAAGTCAAATAAATTTTCTTAAACTATTAGAATTACAATATTTTAACCAGGACAGCATGGTGACGCAGTGGGTATAGAATGATCGCCTCACAGCAAGAAGGTCGCTGGTTCAAGCCCCGGCTGGGTCAGTTGGCATTTCTGTGTGGAGTTTGCATGGTTTCCCCCACACTCCAAAGACATGCACTGTAGGTGAATTGAATATGCTAAATTGTGTAAAACATATGCTGGATAAGTTGGCGGTCCATTCCATTGTGATGACCCCTGATTAATAAAGGGACTAAGCCGAAAACAAGATGAATGAATGAATATTTCATCCATAACCCACAGAAGATTAAAAATTGTATTTTTACTAGTAAAGATATACAACAACACGCAAATGAAAAGCCATTAGCATTTCAATTTTGTTCTTTATAGGATTGGTGTGCTTACGTTAGATTAACAACACAGCAACAGCGTCAGCTACAGCAGATTGATTTTTATATCACCAGGTTAAACTTTCTGACACCTTTATTGCAATTAAATACATTAAAAATAAATACAGTCCACAATTGAACATTGAGAATGATCTCTGATTGGTGGTCTTTAAATTAAACCAAAAATAGACTTGTACTGAAAACATTGTGTCTCATCACCCACCAGTCTCATTAGATGAGGTTAATATTAAATTAAACAAATGAATAAACGACTATAAAAATGATATGGTTGTTAGACTGTTGCTTTTTTTGTGTTGTCAGTATGTTTGTGTTTATATAGGCCTTGTTGTATGAGCAACGTTTGCATATTTATAATCACCTAAGAGGAATTTGAGGGTCGTGACTCATTGGCATTGTTATTTTAGGGGTCGCGGGCTGAAAAGTTTTGGAACCCCTGCCATACATGAGCTCATTTGTCCTATTTTGACTACTATGCCATCAATAAATTGTGAAAATAACCCATCAAAGGTTTTAAGATCACGCAGAATCTGACATCAAGTGAAGTCATCTTTCACTACTGACCTACTGTATTGTTGCTGCTGTGGTGGTCATAGAAGAGTGGAGAGCATGAGACTGATTGCTGTGATGCTCCAACGACAGACAAGTCTTCGCTGAGGTCCAGCTTCCTGCACCTAGACTGCAGCTCTGCAGAAGACGTTTGGCCATAGGGGAAATGGTCGTGCCCAACTGAGCCTGGTTTCTCTCGAGGTTTTTTAAATTCTTCACTTTCGCCAATTGGTGAAGTTTTTTCCTCGCCGCTGTCGCCACTGGCTTGCATGGTTCGGGATCTGTAGAGCTGCGCATTGATGGATTTGCTCTTCAGTGTTTGGACTCTCAGTAGTGAATTTTACCCCACACTGAACTGTGCTAAACTGAACTGAACTCAATCTCTAAAAACTGAACTGACACTGTTTCAATTCACTATAATCTTCTATATCAGGGGTGTCCAAAGTCGGTCCTGGAGGGCCGGTGTCCTGCTGACTTTAGCTCCAACTTGCTTCAACACACCTTCCTGGAAGTTTTTAGTATAGCTAGTTAGAGCTTGATTAGCTGGTTCAGGTGTGTTTGATTAGGGTTGGAGCTAAACTCTCCAGGACACCGGCCCTCGAGGACCGAGTGTGGACACCTCTGTTCTATGTGAAGCTGATTTGACACAATTAACATTTGTATAACATGCGCTATACAAATAAAGATAAATTGAATTGTAAATAGAGAAAACATTTTACAAGTAACTTTTATTCTAAATCTTTGACCTTATTTATGAAAGACAAAATGGCGTGAAGCACCAAAAGAGGCCCATATTAAAGTTAATTTAAATACTAATTACGCTGTTATTGTCATCCATAAATTTTCAAATGTACTTTTTTTACAAGAAAGGCTGGAAAAAAACAAAGCTCTACATTATTATGTTTTAATTGTTTATTATTCAAATGGGCAATTTCTGACTAAGAAAAGTTAAATGTGCTGGCCAGTTTTGTTATTTCCATAATAAATGACAATAGGCTACAATTTTTTTCTAATAATATAATACGTTTGTATTGTAAAATGAATATTTTTTGTATTCCTTTAGTCTAAATATTTTGGAATTTCTTTCTGGTAGGCTACATCAAAAGGTGTGGTTATGATGACCATCCGACAAGCTAATCCAGCTAAAATATAGTGCTTAAAATGTCATGGTGTAAATGAAGTATTTATTCCTCATATTGTAATAGAAAAGGAGGCGAATAACTGCAAAAAAAAAACTTTAAGAAAAAAGAAGCACCCCTTTCAGCAGGCTGGCTATGGGCCTGTAGTTTGCATCACAGAATATTATGTTTAATATTGACGATTGACTTTTCACAATAATATCATAAAACAGTCAAATATTTAACATTTGGATGTACGTTTATCTTCCCTCACACAAATTTCTCCTTTAAAAGCTGAAGTGTCACCTATGAGTGTCACACTGAGTTACGGTTAATGATATCACGAGTAAAGCTCTGCCTCTTTTGATTGGATTGGCCATCTCAGTGATTTTGATATTGATGTATACAAATGGGGTGTGTCGTTATGATTAATAGTTTCTATGAAATAATAATAATAAATTAATAAATTAAATAATAATAATAATTCCTAATACTTACCTTATATTTATATCCACCACACACCAGATGATTGGTGAAGAGGAGACAGAGTAATTAAGCCAATTATGATTTACGGATGGTTAGGAGGTCATGATGGACAGAGGCCATTGGGCAAATTTTGCCCAGGATGCCGAGGTTAAACCCCTACTCTTTTTTGAAGAACATCCTGGGATTTTTATCAACAACAGAGAGTCAGGACCTTTGTTTAACGTCTTATCCAAAAGAGAGTGCTCACTGAGCAGTATAGTGTCCCCTTCACTTTACTGGGGCGCTAGGACCCACACAGACCACAATTTGGACGCTCTATGCTGGTCTCACTAACACCTCTTCCGGCAGCAACCTAGCTTTCCCATACGGTCTTCGATCCAGGTTCTGACCGGGCACACCCCTGCTTTGCTTCAGTGAGCGACCATGTGAGAGTTGCAGAGAGCTAGCTGTCGGCGATGGACTATCGGAGTTTTGAGAGGATAATAATAAGCTATAATCAGGTAGGTGTAATTTTATTCCAATTGTGTTCAGCCTGGTAAACCATTTTTGAGTTAATGTGCATGTTTTTTTTTTTTTTTGCCCTATAATTTTTTTTTCCTTAGGCTATATGTTGTTTGACATTTAGGCTATTTTCAGTTATGTGAGGAAACTACATTGACTCTTTTTATTAATCTAACACTAACTATCCTTTTTATTTTGAATTAATTTTACAAAATAGATTAAACTAAAAATATATTCCCATACATATATGTAGTTCTAGTGCCAGAAGTAACTGTTTCAAAAGTGCATTTTGTAATTCTACAAGTCACATCAGCAGTACAAGTGTCAACAAATAATCTCAATCTCATTTTTTTGTTCATGTTTACCCCATTATCAGTACCAGCGATGAAAATAAATCTAGACGCGGTGCTCTTTTGCTTTCCTCCTCCTCCAAAAACAAGGCAGAAAACAGCCGAACAGGGACCCATGAAATTTTAAGCTGGGGTTATTGATTGGTGGGGGGAGTCAGGGAAAGGTCAACCCTGTCTGAACATCAACAAGCAGAAACGCTGCAAGCTGCTCCGCATCGCCCATCCTCACCCAACCTGCAGCCTTCCAGCGCTCCGTCTGATCTCCAGCTGTAGAACCACCACTCTCTGCCATGCATTCTGCTCCGACACATTAACATCCAATAACCCAAAATACAATGTGTCAGCCATCAAGTTAACCGCATAAGCCTTACTTTCCTCTGCGCTTCTTCTCTGGCTCTTTTTCCTCAGAGTTATACACATATAGAGCGCATACACACACATACACAGACACACAGAGAGACAGGACTGGTGCATGGTATTAACCCCCCTCCAGCGATGCTCATATCCTGCAGGAGCCCTCGGGTTCTAACCTGTCAATATCGTGTGGTGTGGCGGAGCGGCTTTGCTCCCCTCAGTGGATCAGTTAACCTCCTCGCTGGCTGGGACAGAACTGCAGATCTGCTCCACAAGCACATGACCTTCAGGATGAGACACGCTGATTTATGCATTCTCTCAATACATATTCATTAGAATGACTGTAATTGTGTTTGTTTAGACACTTCAGGATCTTATAAGAGAGAGGCACATATCAAGGAAATGGACAAAACTAACGAAATAAATTGCTGAACAATACAAAAAAATGAAAGCATTGTTGAAAGATTTGTTTTGGCATGTTATAAACAGTGGTGAAAAGAGTACTGAAAAATCTTACTAAAGTAAATACTATTACTTGCCCAAAAATGTAGTGCAAGTAGAGTTAAAGTATCTGTTGTAAAAATAACTCAAAGTATAAGTAAAAAGTAGCACTTTTGAAAGTATTCAAGAGTTGTGAGTAGTGAGTATTACACTGTTAAAATCTAATGCGTTTACATGCAATTTACATGTATGTGTTTGAAAACGTAACATTCTGTACTGCATTTAGTTATTGTTTAAGGCCATTTCAGTAATCATACATCCGTCATCCAGTTTAAACAGTCTCTGGGTTGTTGCGTGTGATGATTTTGGACGTCTTGTTGGACACTTTTAATGCATCCAAATGGTTAGCTGAATTTATATAGCACCCATGTCTTGAGGTAGTTCAGTATGATGCAATTTAGTTTCTATGTGAGATTTGATTGGACAGGAATTACAGGACTTGAAATGACAGGAATTGTTCTACTTTAGCCAATCCCATAGACAAGAAAAAAATTAAGTAGTGACTGTGCTGTAGGTTGAAGGAAAGTAATGGAGTAAAAGTACCAATACAGCACAAAAAATGTAGTCAACGGAAAGTAAAAGTACACATTTTTAAAATTACTTGGTAAATTACAATTCCTGAGGAAAAACTACTCAATTACAGTAGTTTGAGTGTTTGTAATTTGTTACTTTACACCACTGGTTATTAAAATAATATTAATTATAATCATTTATTAATATTTATCAACTTTAAAGTAGGTATAATACAACACAAATAAAGCACGGATTTATTTAGTTATGCTATATTTTTAGGTCTTTTAAATGGTTCATTTTTGAAAACGTTTATTGATGTCTTGTAAAGGAGCTACATTATTGAAACTACAAAGTCAAAGTAAACATTTCACTATAAACTTTCAATCAGATTGAAATTAGCATGGCGTCACGGTCGCTGGTTCGAGCCCCGGCTGGGTCAGGTGACATTTCTGTGTGGAGTTTGCATGTTCTCCCCGTGTTCGCGTGGGTTTCCTCCGGGTGCTCTGGTTTCCACCACAGTCCAAAGACATGCGCTATAGGTGAATTGAATAAGCTAAATTGGCTGTAGTGTATGTGTGTGAATGCAAGAGTGTATGGGTATTTCCCAGTGTTGGGTTGCGACTGGAAGGGCATCCACTGCGTAAAACTGAATGTGAATGAAAAGCATAGTGCTAATTTAAAGGAAAAGCTATTGATTTACATGATGCCACTACATCAGCACCCATTTTTTTAGACTGAGGAAATGAAAACATTTGGTCCTACAACCAGTTTCTGGTTTATTATATTAATCTGATACATTAATATTCAGAAATGGACATTTTTAATCAGCGAGGACATATTCAATTGATCAAAAGTGACAATAAATACTATAAAAGATACTTAGATTGTGAATAAATGCTGTTCTTTTGGACATGCTATTTTGCTAAAATGCCTGAACAAATGCAAAACTTCCGCAAAAAAATATTAAGCGGCAAGTGTTTTCAGCACTGACAATAATAAAAAATGTGTTGACTACCAAATCACAGTCTGAAAAAGATTTCTGCAGAGTCCTGTAACATTGAACACTAGAGTAATGGCCATAATGGGAACGAATTACACTTTGAAATCTGTAAAATAGAAAATTATTATTTAAAGTTACATTTCACAATTGTCTAGCAGTTTCCTTACGAAAAAAATACTGCAGTTTTTAAAAAAGAGAATACTGCAGTTTTTTAAAGGAATACTGTAGTTTTAGTTAACACGATACAACTGCATTTAGTATTATACCGTATTACTGCAATACAACTGAAGTACTACTACAGTACAAATGCAGTACAACTACTGCAATTCAACTGAAGTACTACTACAGTACAACTGCAGTACAACTACTGCAATTCAACTGAAGTACTACTACAGTACAACTGCAGTACAACTACTGCAATGGTACTGAAGTGATACTACTACTATAATGCAGTACAACTACTGCAATGGTACTAAAGTACTACAACTACTATAATGCACTACTGCTAATGCAATACAACTGAAGCACTACTACAGTACAACTGCCATACCACTACTGCAATACAACTGAAGTACTTCTACAATACAACTGCAGTACAACTACTACTTTTCCTGCTCTGTGACAATGGTTTCCAAATGTATTGCTGAAGTACTACCACAATATATTGTATTGCACTTTTCAGAAGTATAAGTAACTACAGAAATACATCTACAATACTGCAATACATACTGTAATAAAACTAAAGAGCACTATATATTTATGTATCTAAGTGCAATACATTATATAACATATCACCATATTGCCCCTCTCAGTTTATTTAATGTTACTTCAGTTGTACTGCAGATTTTACTGCTGTTGAACTTTATTGTATTGTACTTTTTATTTTATTTTTTTATAATTATTTTTAGGGGTTTTCACCTTTATTTGATAGGACAGTAGAGAGTATTGACAGGAAAGAATGGGGAGCAGAGCGAGGGGAAGGATCGGCATAGGATCGCGAGGCGGAATCGAACTCGGGTTGCCGTGAACACCGGAGTGCATGTGTCGACGCACTAACCACTACACCACTGGCGCCAACTATTGTATTGTAGTTGAACTGTGTTTATACCTCATTATACTGCAATTTTGCAGTTGCATTGAATTTTGCCACAGTTATCCTTGTAGGCTGCTGCTGTTGTACTGTTCTGTTCACTGCAGTTGTTTTTTAAACTCTTAAAATTCTAATTAGAAAATTACTTGAATCCAAAAAAAAACATCCCTGAAAAAAATATTTTTGGAAGATGTTGAAGAACAAACCCATTGGAACACAAGTGCAGTACAGTTCTTACCACACCATTGGCATATACAGCAGTACAAGTGCAGTGCAGACGGAGTTTACTTGTTTTTACTATAGTTTACTGCAACTTATACTGCTGTTGAACGTTATTGTACTGTATTTGAACTTCATTGTATTGCAATTGTACTTAATTTTACTGCAGTTGTACTACTGCTATTGTACTGCAGTTTTACTTCAGTTTACTGCAGTTATTTTTTGTAAGGGTTTCGATCAAATAAATGAAAACAACAGTAGTTTTTAATGGTAAATGTGCATGCTGTAGCAATGATCTCTTGTCTTAAATGATACGTGACCTAGTGTGTGTGTGAACTTCACACATGTGTGTGTTTGAGGTGAACGTGCTAAGGGTGAACATGTACAGGCATGGCATGCACAGATCCCCTTACTGCGAGACGCTGGCAGCATATACTTATATCTCTGGTTTCTGTGTGTGTGCGTGTGTGTGGCAGACTATATTAAATCCCTCTCGCAGCGGAGGTGTCATGTTGCGGCTGCTGCTTTATAGCTGGTGCCGGAGCAGACTGGCGGCGAGAGCGGCGGCATTATCTGCATGCTGAGGAATGTCTCATGCCCCGTCATTCCCAGCAACCTCAGGTACAGCAGTTTAAAAACACACAGGGGTGCACAACCAACTGGAATACACACTTCTATTGCAACTCATTACGGGTTCAGCCTGTCTTCTATCACCATTCATTGCTCAACATGATCATAGCTACCATCATGTCATTTTGTTGTATACAGCAGTCAGCATATGAAGTCAAAACGTAAATGTTGTCCTAAAACTAGTGGTCAGCATCCTTCCTTGTGTTGCTTTGCCCTATACAAGAAATGAAAAACAGCAAAGACCACCAGTTACAAGTTTAAGTTCACATAACAGCCTCACTGAGGAAGATATTCAAACGATTCGTTCAAAATGTCTGATTCATTCAGTAATGAATCAAATGAGTGTCATTATGAATAAATTATTGAATTGATACTGTTTTAAAAAGACGTAAATCGATACATTAACCTCTTGTTTGTTTAACTGTTGTATAAAATCTGTTATATTTGCAATAATACTTAAATAAACAGCACTCTTGTGTTAATTACTATTCTTTTGATCTTTAAGATATATATAACTTGTATTACATGGCCATTGCAAAAGCATTTTAACATTTCATCTGAAGTTTAATGTATTTGGACTTGTTTTATTTATTTATTTATTTATTTATTTATTTATGTTTTGCAGCTGCCACATTATTAATTACAATATTATCTAGCCAATAAATATTATTCAACCCCCTTCCCAGGGATGGGCAGTAATTATGATACATTCATTCATTTTCTTTTTAGCTTAGTCCCTTTATTAATGAGGGGTCACCCCAGTGGAATGAACCGCCAACTTATCCAGCACATGTTTTATGCAGTGAATGCCCTTCCGGCTGCAACCCAACACTGGGAAACATCCATACACTCTCATTCACACACACACACACCCTACGGCCAATTTAACTTACCCAATTCACCTATACCCAGTGGCTGATTAAGGCATGGGCAATATGGGTGATCGCCCAGGGCCCCAGTAAAAGCTTTGAGATACGATTTACTTCATGCAAGTGTTTTATTTTTGTAGGGGTAATGCCAGAATAAAGACGTAAGAGGCCATTTACATTTGGCGTCTTTTGCACACGCAAGTTTGTTGTTCTCTATGTGCAACCTAAACAGCGCTGGTGAAAGCAAACTGATGCATGCGCACAGCAAACCCCTCCCGCGTGCCTCACGCGCTGCTCCGCTCCTGGTGTGAATACCGGTTGTTTACATGCACAATACTTAACAACATTAATTAACAATAATTCTCAGCCATGAGTCGGGTCTAAGACAACAGATAATTACATAAAACATATTTTTTTTGTATTCTTTAGAATTGTCATTAATATTCATGCAAAAAATCTCTTAGCATATCACTCCAGTTGTATCTTTACATCGTTTTCCAGTTACATTTAGGATTGATTTCTGTTATTTATTTAGAATAATAATTAAGTATATATGGGGTGGTTCGCCCAGGGTGCCATTTAAACTAGAACCGTCACTGCCTACACCACATGTTTTTGGACTTGTGGGGGAAACTTAAGCACCCGGAGAAAACCTATGCGAACACGGGGAGAACATGCAAACTCCACACAGAAATGCCAACTGACCCAGCCGAGGCTCAACCAGTGACCTTCTTGGTGTGAAGCGATTGTGCTACCCACTGCGACACCATGTCGCCCCTATTTATGATACATGTATTTCAAATACAAAATAGTATTTGGTCCTTTGTATTTGATAAGGTTGATGAAATGGCTGAATACTTTGTATTAAAATACTTCAGTGTCTTGTATTTTTGTAGTTTCAAAATACTGTGAAATAATTAGCAAGAAGTCTACAGTATATGATGACATAAAAATGAGGCCTCTGGAATGAATTATTTTTAAGAAGGTGGTCAATGCTTGATGTATGGACAGAAATTATGCTTATAAAAAGTAACAGACAAAGGGTGAGGGTATATTCAGGAGCATGTCTACAACCATTGGAAACAGCTACTGAGCAATGCTAAGCCATTTTTAGATATCATATTTTTATGTTGTGAAGTTTTTAAAAGTTTTCAGAAATCTTGTTTTCACACTGAATATAGAAGAGTTTAATTGCACAAAACAAAAAATCTAAATGCAGTCTTCATAGGCCTGTCACCCTTTTAAATCTAAGATTGTTAATAGGTTGAATAATCATTGAACAGAGATGATGGGAATGTTACTGGCCATGCAATGGGTGCAAACATCATTAACATATAGTATGTTCTGATTCAGTATCTGCAATAAATGATTTAAACCATAGGATATCATCTTCAAGACAGCACTTTCTTTATGAAATTTATGCAAACTTTATACTAAACTCACAGAGAAACGCAAGTTACCATTGGGTTACAAGTCCAACTCACTAATCATTAGGCCACAAATTCCCCTATAAGTGAACGAAGTGCAGAGATAATTTGGTGTTACTTTTTTTGTTACTAATTTTGTTTTACTTTACTAAGTCAGTTTAATGGTGAAGGGATTGATCCAATAAGGCTATTAATGGAAGGTTGGGGATATTTCCTTTTAAAAGTATTTTGTAGTGTTTTTAATATGCAAAAATACAGTATTTTATGTTGATATATTTGTGGCTGCTGTATTGCGTAGTTTATTTTGATACACGTAAAATCAACGTATTTGGTATTTTATTTTAAAATACATTTCGATGTAGTTTTGCCCATGCCTGCCCCTAGCCCCTAACATAACTTCACATTTTCAAAACAAAATTAAAGAAGATTAAGAGGAAAATGGGATGCAGTGTCATTCATTCATCCATTCATTTTCCTTTAGCTTGGTCTCTATTTCAGGGGTCGCCACAGTGGAATGAACAACTGAACTATTCCAGCATACGTTTTACGCAGCGGATGCCCTTCCAGCCCCAACCCAGCATTGGGAAACACCCATACACACTCATTCACACACACACACACACATACACTACGGACAATTAAGTTTATTCAATTTGGACTGTGGAGCCCCTGGAAGAAACCCACGCGAACATGGGAGAACATGCAGACTCCACACAGAAATGCCAACTGGCCCAGCTGGGACTTGAACCAGTGACCTTCTTATTGTGAGGCGACAGTGCTAACCACTGAGCATTTACAGGCAGCTTTAGTACTGAATTTTAGTAGGCCTTTTAGCACCATCTATAGAACCCTTGTCTTCTTTTAAGAAGCCTTCACTATAAGGTTTTGAGGGAAACCTAAAGCTTTTAGTAGTCAAACAAAGATTGTGATTGGTTCAGAATATATTTAAAGAATGCATAGGCAACACTGGTATCACTGGCAGATGAGAGCGCCTGCAGGTAGATGACTGAAAAACTATAATGATGGCAATGACTGGCACATAGCATACATGTATGAATGATTAACAGAGACATCTGCCACCGCTGAATTATAGATCAGTCAAAGTCAGACGTATGGGCACAGACTCCCATGTGTTGGAGGTACAAAATGCTGCTTGTTATGGCACTTACAGTCACATCGTTTTCCAATTAAGTTTCATGTTCTTGTTATGGCTTTAATCAGAAAATATTTTTTGATATAATTTTAAAGATTCCGATCAACCTTTTCAAATTCTCAAACTTAACATTTCGTAGTTTCTGGTTTACCATTCAGAAGCATTTGTTTAATTTAAATTAATCATTTTTTTCAGCAAAGACATATCCAATTGAATTGAAATTGAAATTGGCAGAAACTTTATGAATCTAGATGTGGTCAAGAATATTTGCTAAAGTTCATCTCATGCTGGTTGGTGCCAAAAGGGCTGGTCTATTTATTTCAGTAACTGCTGCTTTGCTGGGATTTTCCATCTGGGTTTATAAGGAGTATAGAGATAAAATAGACTATAGTTCATGCTAACAGACATAGGCCAGAGTAGTTTGAACTAATAGAGAGTAACCACGTGTTAGAACAGAGATCTGCAGAAGAGCATCTCTTAATGCACATCAAACATTGAAGTAGATGAGTTACAGCAGCAGAAGACCACATTAGTGACACTCCTGTCAGGCTATCAGCTGCACATGAATGAAAAAAAAAAAAGATCCTGGGTCTGATGAGCTTCAATTTCTGCTTTGCCATTCAGATGGTAAGGTCAAAATTTGACAGAAACAACATGAAAGCATGTATACTGTACATGCTGATTTCTGCCAGTGGTTCAGACTACTAATGATGGTGTGTTTGGATAATTTCTTTGCACACTGTGGGCCAAATAAGGTTTAATACAATAGTTTTGGGATGTAGTGGAACTGAAGATTGACAGATCTACAGCAACTGTATGATTCTCTCATGTTAATATGGACTAAAATCACCTTCCACTTCAGCACAAGTAACCCTTGTAATTAAACTTTCAATATTGAAGGGCAAATATGATATGTGATAGCATGCTAAACAATGTGATATGCTATATGCAATACAATATTTTAAATGCTATAACCACCATACTAGGTTTCATATTATTTCAGGGAAAAGAAAGCATCACTACAACGTCTGAAAGCGAGCAGCCACGCTTTACTCTTGCATTAAACAAATCCGACATTTTATCAATGTAAACAAACAAAAATAAATATCACAGCCACTTTGCTCCACTGGTATAGTTTTACCAAGAACAAACAGGAAAATAATGTGTAAAAAGTATGATCGGACTACAAAACCTTATAAGTCTTACAAGTTATATAAAGTATAAGCTGTATAAGTTGTATAAGTTATATATATTTATATTATATATATATATATATTTATATTATATATATATTATATATTTTATATAAGCTTTCCATTGATTCATAATGTTCTTTGTTAGCATAGGTCAATGTCACAAGGTACAATGATATGAAAATCTGGATATGGAATCTGAGTGTCCTAAAAACAAAATATTGACAAAATCACCTTTAAATTAGTCTAAGTAAACATTTTAGAGATATACATTATCAAAATAAAAAGTTGTTTTTGATATTTACAGTTATAAATTGACAAAAAATCTTCAAGAAACATGATCTTTACTTAATATTCTAATGATTTTTGGCATAAATGGAAAAATCAATCATTTTCATCAATACAATTCATTTTGGTTATTGCTAAAAATACTACCATGCAACTAAAGACTGGTTTTGTGGTCCAGGGTCACAATTGTTTGTAAACGAGCACAAAAACCAATTCAGAGTAAACCTTTAAGAATACAGCCACCCTCCTTTTATACTATGCCAGGTTGTTAAAGACTGCCTCAGTGCCATTTCTCTAAACCCTGCTCTTTTTGGAGAAGAGACCATACTTCCAGCTGAGCACAGAGAACAGCCTCACCAGGGAGCAGTTCGATCTCAGCCCTACTTCAGAGGATTAGCCTCTTATCAAGCTCCTAAAAGCTGCTGTAAGAACTGTCTTTAATTACTCTATCTTTAATTAACCAAAACGGCAGTCCAGCCACCCAGGCTCCTCTCAGATACAGTGCCTGATTTCAGGAGGAGGCCTTCAATTCAGTTTGTATTTCTGCATTTATTCAAGCCTCTAATTCTGCTAATGTAAGTCATTGAGACCAAAACTGACTGGACTTTTGAAATGAATAGAAAAGCTCAGCATTTGTGTTAAGTCTATTGTAGATTGCAAAGATAAAACTAATTCTCAGTAGGTTTATGTTTTTTTTTTTTGCATTGACTCTAACATAATAACTGGAATGAAATCTGATTTTACTACACTAAAGGTGCTTTCATCTTCTTTAAAGTGTTAAATTTGGTTGGAGGTACACATTTCAAAACAATTCTTCAAAAATACAGACAAAGCACAGATTGTTGCTTAAAGTTCAAAGTAATATATTGACAAATTCAAAGAAATCCACAATAGGCCTGCAGAGTTGTGTCTATCCATTCTGTTTAAGAATCTTGGTGTTATTCTGGAGTCAGATATGGGTTTCAGCAGTCATATCAAAGGCAACAACAACAACAATAAAACAATATCAAAGCAGTAAGTCAGCATACTATCTTCTCAAAAACATTGCAAGAGCTAGATGCTTTGTTTCCAGTGAGGACTTAGAGAAACTTGTTCATGCTTTTATCAGCAGCATGGTGGATTACTGTAATGGACTCCTCAATCGCCTTCCCAAAAAAGACAGTCAGACAGTTGCAGCTCATCCAGAATGCTGTGGCCATGATTCTGACCAGAACCAGAAAATCGGAGCACATCACACCTGTCCTCAGGTCTCTACACTGGCTCCCAGTTACATTCAGAAAAGATTTTAAAGTATTATTACTATTCTATAAATCACTACATGGCCTAGGACCTCAATACATTACAGATATGCTCACTGAATACAAACAGATCACTCAGATCTTCAGGATCAAACAAATTATAAATAAGGGTTCAGTCAAATATAAAAAAGGGTTCAGTCAAAGCAGGGTGACAGATCGTACTACCATGTCTTTCTTTTCTTTTTCATTCTTTTAGAACCTGTTTTAACACATTTAAGTCTGCTTTTAATCATTTTATTCTTTGTTTTTATTTTCTTGTCTCTTTTATTTCTGTTTATGTAAAGCACTTTGAGTTACCGTTGTGTTTGAAATGTGCTATACAAATAAACTTGCCTTGCCTTACTTGACTGTCTCAAATTTTGCCTTGTGATACAAAAATCACACAAATTATTGCAAAACAATTTATTTGACCAGTTTTAATCCACATTTTTGTCTTAGGCACCCTCTTTTTTAATTCTCTGGCATGATCATATGTTCCATTTCAATCTTTTGATTGTGGCAACTAAAAATCTATTCATTTCACATTTTAAGTACAAATTTATGCATGAATGAGAAACATCATCCATGAAATCCCCTCATGCCATTTCAAAACTGTATGAATTGTGCAGAACTAAATGATGGCATTTTACGTTTGGAGAAAGTTGGTCTCCATGACAGTTTGATCATTATTGATAATGCATAGAAATTGAGAAATCAAAAACATATGCCTGTGTCTGATTTTGTGCGCATAACACAAGGAAAGCATTAAATTATTTTGGTGTAAATACAATAGTGGTCTGTTTCCTTGGCTGGCTTATTACTTGTGAAATACGAATTTCTCCAGTTCCTTAATACAATAATCAAAACTTTGTTGTGTTTTTTTTGTGCGAATTAAAACACATTCAATTTTTTAAACACACTTAAAACAATATCTAGTAATGAAAAGTTCTGTGACTGACCAAAGCTCATGATTCACGAGGGTTTGTGTATGTTTTACAATGAAATTGAGAGACCTTGATCTCTTTTCTAACAACTGTTGGTGTTGAAAAATAAACTGCAGTTAAAGTAAAACTGTATTTATTGTTATTTTTAGTATTTTTTACAATATATTCATTGTCTGAGTTCGTTTTGTAAACAAGGCCGAACTTCACCAATGAGCGAGGTAAGCAGCCGCTTAGGGCTCTGGGGAATTTTGGGGCCCCGACCAATGCCAAGAAGCTAATATTAATCATGTAGCTCTTTTATACATTCATTCATTTTCTTTCACAGCGGAATGAACCGCCAACTTATCCTCCATATGTTTTTAAGCAGTGGATGCCCTTCCAGCTGGAACCCATCACTGGGAAACATCCATACACTCATTCACACACTTACACTACGGACAATTTAGCCTACCCAATTCACCTATGCTTTTGGACTTGTGGGGGAAACCGGAGCACCCGGAGGAAACCCACGCCAACATGGGGAGAACATGCAAACTCCACACAGAAACGCCAACTGACCCAGCCGAGGCTCAAACCAGCGACCTTCTTGCTGTGAGGCGAACGTGCTACCCACTACGCCACCGTGTAGCCCTCTTTTATACATATGTTGTAAAATTGGTCTATAACCGTAAAGGTTTTTAACGTTATTACTTCTTTTCAAAACTGGGGGTGCACATGAATAGTGGACCGTTCTTTCTGTACTGCACATGCGCGAGGTCTCTGCAGATGCGCAGTCTGTCAGCGATCAGAGTAGAGCTGAGGTAGAGCTAGTGTGCAAGAGTGAGAGTTTTGAGAAAATTTGGAGGGAAAATGTAGAAATAAAGACAAACAATGAAACGCATTGGTACGAGGTAGCTCCGTGATTCTGCTTTCTGGTCGAAACACTTGTCAGATGATGAGGCTGTGAGCTTGTTAAGAGAGGGCCTGTTTAAATAAAATAACATTTCCCAGTGAGCAGTAACGGTCGGCAATTCACAAACAGCAATTATTCAATTCATATGAAAAATGGTGACGAGTCAAAATGTTTTATTAATATTAAAATCGAATCCCATGAATGGTTAATTAACTGTACATAGTTTGTGAACTTGTGAATTTATTGCATTTAATTTTACATTAAGAAGAAGAAGGTTCATTTAAATATTAAAATATATAAAATATACTTTTTATATATGTTTATTTAAATACCTTTTAACATGCAGTTTATTTACAAAAAAACACTAATCTATAAATATCTATAGAGAAAGACAGTGTTTTGAGTTTCAATGCTATATGGCCCCCTACCTGGAATTGCTTAAAATCACTTATGCCGAGTTCAGACTGCATGATTTTAGCCCCGATTTTGACTCGCCGACAGGTTTTGAGAAATCGTCGACAAACGTCTGAAATCACTGGCAAATCGGTACTCGTTTTTACAGTGTGAACTATAAAAGACGCGACCAGAGTGAATCGCCGATGAGTCGCAGACGCCTGTGAGATATTTGGCATGCTAAATATCTGGAGCTGTCGAGAGGGGTCTTGATGCAGAGTTGGTGCAGTGCAATCTGAGCTGCATCCAATGCTTTTTAATGGGCTCACCTAACCCCACCTCTAACCCTGCCCGTCATAGTGACGTCACTCTCTCTATTTGAGTGCATTGTGTCTGACATTGCATCGCTGAGTGATGCAATCTCCGCTTGCATCATAAAGGCTGCATCCAGATACTATTGGAGCTGTCGGCGATTCTAATCATGAGTTTTGACTGAAAATAACATCGGTGATCACCTACAGCCAATGAGAGAGCAGCATCCACTAGTGTAGGTATCTGCAGGCCAGTGGGAGGATGAGGGAGAAGTTAAAAGCACTCATTTTCAGTTTATTTGGACCCAAGAAATGAAGGATAAAACTAGTGGACATTTCACAGGAGCACTCGTGTCTGTTTGATGCGTCATTTTGAGCAACACCACAACTGGATCAAAAAAGAAAAAAGTTAAGGAGAAATTGTTAATTCCCTTTAAACCCAGGTGAGCAAATATGTACATTTTCTACCCCATTAAAGGCTTCTTTCTCATTATGTAGTTAATAACAAAAGACATACTATGTGTTTTTG